>CATPAC010000071.1:0-87024 GCA_954871275.1 Leptopterna dolabrata | reverse complement strand
TCTGAAAATGCAACCCCTATGTTTCACCGCCTAGAGATGACTGACAGTAACGCCGAGCTTCGCTGACCAACTATACCCCAAATGGTACCTACAAATCAAATTTCATTAATTTTGGTTCATGGTAACTTAGAAAAGTGCGAAATGCGGCGTACGGCGGACGGACAGAAATTTTTGTATTACATTTTCGGATTCTACATACCTACCTTGAAACGGAAACCATCAAATTTTGAGAGGGGCTTGAAATTCCTAAGGTTCATTATTGAAAATAATAAACCGAAAATTAGGGCCCTAGTAATCCGACAGTTACTTGATGTCACCAGCGGTCAATTCTCAGTTTATGCATAAAGCTTCTGTTTCAGCTGACTTGCCCGCCAAATTGGATTCGCTGAACCAGGTTATGAGAATTGGTGATTACTTCGTGAACTGCTCCCGAAGGATAGTTACAGCATTTGCGTGAGAGGTGTTTGGCGAATTGTTCGCTGCCTGGTTCATGGCAGCCTGGGACGGAAACAATATTCACGATACCTATGCCATAAATGTTTTCGGGACGACCGAACTTTCCGTTTCACAAATGTCGATGCGGAGCTTGTAGTGAATTTTCGATTTGATATCAAGCTGCATAAACTCGGCCACACTGAGAAAAAAAAGGGGGGTGTTTTCTATCAAAACTGATAGATGGTATCTATCATCAGGAACCAATAGAGTACCGATAGTGTGTGATAGTCTATTGGGCCGAATTTCGGCCCAATAAATGAAAGGCCGTATGATAGATAAACACTATCAGTACTCTATTGGTTCCTGAAGATAGTGTCCCATCTATCAAATTGTAGGCTCGGTTTGGGACGGTAATTCATAGGGTTTTGATAGGGTATTTTGATAGGGTTGTGGCCATTTTTTGATAGATATACCTCCATCTATCAGTTATGATAGTGTTAATCTATCAGAAAACTATCGTTTCCTATCAAAAGACTATCATTTCCTATCAGTACTCTGCCATTCATTACAGGCAAAATCTATCGGAAACCTATCTGTTTCTATCAAAAAGCTATCATTTGCTTTCAGTACACTTTCATCATATCTATCAAAAGACTATCGTGTCCTATCAAAAATCTATCACTTGCTATCAGTACACTTTCACCAATATCTATCAAAAGACTATCGTTTCCTATCAGTACACTTTCATCAATATAATATCGAAAGACTATCGTTCCCTATCAAAACCCTATAGTTAACTATCAGTACACTTTCAGCCATATCTATCAAAAGACTATCGTTTCCTATAAAAACCCTATCGTTTCCTATCATTAGTCTTTCATCCACATCTATCGAAATACTATCGTTTCCTATCAAAACCCTATCGTTTCCCATCAGTACTCTTTCATCCATATCTATCGAAATACTATCGTTTCCTATCAAAACCCGATCGTTTCCCATCAGTACTCTTTCATCCACATCTATCGAAATACTATAGTTTCCCATCAAAACCCTATCGTTTCCCATCAGTACTCTTTCATCCACACCTATCGAAATACTATCGTTTCCTATAAAAACCCTATCGTTTCCTATCAGTACTCTTTCATCCATATCTATCGAAAGACTATCGTTTCCTATTAAAACCCGATCGTTTCCCATCAGTACTCTTTCATCCACATCTATCGAAATACTATAGTTTCCCATCAAAACCCTATCGTTTCCCATCAGTACTCTTTCATCCACACCTATCGAAATACTATCGTTTCCTATAAAAACCCTATCGTTTCCTATCAGTACTCTTTCATCCATATCTATCGAAAGACTATCGTTCCCTATAAAAACCCTATCGTTTCCCATCAGTACTCTTTCATCCACATCTATCGAAATACTATCGTTTCCTATCAAAACCCTATCGTTTCCCATCAGTACTCTTTCATCCATATCTATCGAAATACTATCGTTCCTATCAAAACCCTATCGTTTCCCATCAGTACTCTTTCATCCACATCTATCGAAATACTATAGTTTCCCATCAAAACCCTATCGTTTCCCATCAGTACTCTTTCATCCACACCTATCGAAATACTATCGTTTCCTATAAAAACCCTATCGTTTCCCATCAGTACTCTTTCATCCACATCTATCGAAATACTATCGTTTCCTATAAAAACCCTATCGTTTCCTATCACAACCCTTTCATCCATATCTATCGAATGACTATCGTTTCCTATAAAGACCCTATCGTTTCCTATCAGTACTCTTTCATCCATATCTATCGAGAGACTATCGTTTCCTATCAAAACCCTATTGTTTCCTATCAGTACTCTTTCATCCATATCTATCGAAAGACTATCATTTCCTATCAAAACCCTATCGTTTCCTATCACTACTCTTTCATAACTTTTGATAGATGGAAGGGATAGTTGTTTGATAGAGTTCATGTATCACCTTCTGATAGATGAACTCTATCAAACATCTATCCCTTCCATCTATCAAAAGGTGATATACGACGATTTGACCACACTTTCAGTGATAGATTTGATCTATCACTGTGAAAGTGTGGTCAAATCGTCGTATATCAGAATGCTATACATGTGATAGATCGTCTTAAGGTTGAAACAATAGCGCCTTCAGGTTACTCTGAACCCCTCTTCCTTACACCAAGCAATAAGCTAGGTGTATGGCGGTGGTGGTGGGGGGATGCAGCGTAAGCTAAAGGCGCTACTATTTAAACCTAATGACGATATATCACAGGTATAGCATGCTGATGGACGAAGAGTTCACTCACAGTGACGTCACCCCTGTCAATTGAAACAAAATTGTTGAATAAATGATAGTAATAAATTAAAAAACAAGTAGGTGTAGCAAACTAGTAACTAAGAAAAAAAGGATGCAAGTAATGGTGAAAAAATTTTGAAGTTCAACACCAATTATATTTTTATGGCTTTCAAACACAAGTGTATAATAATAACATTTCGATTCAATTCGTTTCTTTGGAATATTGAATCATATATGAGAACATTTACTAATACTGCTGTTTAAAATCATACTATTTAAACAAATATGTACAGGATATTTACATATCAACATTGAAGGATTGGAGTCAATTATTTCAATATAGGTACGAAATAAATATAACAGAGTGAGCCTAATATAAAAAAATATAGTTAATGATGACGCTTTTGATTACATAAAATTCAATTTAAGTATGTGCAAAATATGTACAGAATATTTATATTTGTAACATTAAAGGATTGGAGTCAATTTCAAATAGATACGAAATAAATACAACAGAGTGAGCCTAATATAATAATATAGCTTATGATTAGATAAAATTCAATTTAAATCACTGAGTAATATTGAAATATAGGTTCCATATTTATATACAAAAGAAATAATTAGGGTTCTTAGCTCAGCCCCACAAAATATCCTCTCCCCTCCCCAAGTGTAAATACAAAATCGATTTATTTGATTATTATTATACGAAAATTATATTTTAAATTCAGTGTACCAGTGATGAAACGTTATCAAGCATATTACTTCACGAACATGCTCATGATTTTCTCTACTCACTAACGGGTGTAATAATCGCATAAAGCAATGCTTTTTTCAGACATTGGCATGATCCCCACAATCCTGGTTTCATAATTCATCTATATCTGTTTACTCAATAATTACATTGAGTAAACACTCAATTCACTGAATTTAAAATAGAATTTTCAATTAATGTAATTATTGAGTAAACAGATAGATAAATATTATGAAACCAGGATTGTGGAGATCATGCACATTTCTAACAAAAAAACATAGCTTTATACGATGATTATACCTTCTAGTGAGTAGAGAAAACAAGTGTAACTAGATTTATCTACGCCCATTTAATCTACTGACCTTTCGAAAGTAACACATCTTAGAATTCCTGGTCCTGTTCCACTCCTCCCCTTGAAAAAAATTATTAAAATCCCAGTCAGTAGATTAAATGGGCGGTAGAATTACGCATGGTGACATATTGTTTGCTGCGTACCTTATGCATGTTGTTGGGGAAGGGGAATTCGAGTTTTTCTAAATCGTACCATTTTAAAACACAAGTTGGGGTAACTTCGTAAGCGTAGAAATGTTCCGAGAAGCCAACAGTAAGGAAAACTTGGCACTCCCCAAATGCCTTATCTAAAACTGAAGAGTAAAGAATACGGTCCAATTGGACAAATAAAGGGTGGCCGTCCACAAACTTTGGGCTCAGGACATAACCAGGCTTGTAAGTTATGTTGTTAGGGGATGTAAGAGTTTTGGTTCTCTTCAAACTTACGAGTGGAGGGAGATCGAATTCTTCAATCAAGGAATTAATGGAAGTACGATCCACAGAGTAAAGAGCTCCTGGCTTGTAAGTGAGAGATGGTAACCGGCTTATTAATAATAAATTGTTCAGCTGAAGCTGAATTTTTTTACAGGCAGAGAGGGGGGTATTGACGGTGGTAGCGACAGAACGCAGAGCAGTTTTCAGAGCCCTGTGCTTTGACTCAAAACGAAGACAGGACAAGGAGAAAATGGGACCATTACGCTGCATGGAAGAGGGGTAGTGGGTGAGGAAATGCAGTTTAGGCGGAATGGCTGTGCGCTGAGATAGCTCAAGATAGGAGCTCAAGAGAGCTTCAATGACAGAGGCCAATGACTGTGTTACAGCTGAATGTACCAGCTCACATGACATTAGATCTAGAAGTTTCCTTAGCAGGAGAAAGAGCCTGTAATATGAGTGAGCTCTGTACAGCTTCCCTCTGTACTTGGGTGTTTCTACGACAACCTTCCCTTTCTTAATCACCACCAAATTGTATAGATCGTATTCCTCTACCATGTCACCAATCAGTAATCCAAAGTAGGTGACAAAAACTCTCATTTCGCTGGCAGACATTTTTGTGATTCTATCAGGGGTCATTGCAACTTGAGAGGGCCAGTTGGTTTCAGGACCAAAGTCAAACTGCTGCAATCGGTTGTGAAGTAGATTAATGGAGAATAAAGGGAGATGTTCAAGCAATCCTGCCAAAACTGTATGCATGATGTATGGACAAGCACCTTCCAGCGCGTCATGCATGTAATCTGGGCATGAATTCAAGAATAGGTCAAAACCATCAACATCATACCATACACAGCGTTCTTTGATTCCAGTTAGTTGGACATTACCCAATGACAGATCAACAGGGTAGTTTGATGAAGTCCTAAGTGTTGTAGGATCTTCCCTAAAAGGGGCAGTTTGATAATTACATCTGCAGACTCTACAACAATGCTTAGCTGAAAAACTCTCCACAAAACCACATATCTGATTTAAACCCAAGTTGTCCCCCAACAGGCAACCTAAAGCGAACTTGACCCTGACAGTTTCATGTTCGGAAACTTGGAGCTCAATACCAGTGTTTCTGAGGAAGTTCAGTTCCTCTATAACACGGCGAAAAATCTCGTTGCCAAACGTTTTTCGGTCTGAGGACTGAAAAAGCATTACCAAAAAAATGAATTTCATTTTAGAAACTAACCGAGGGGGCAATGAAGGTAGAGACATGTAAACAGCACCTAATTTACTTTTCCCCCCAGAATGGCCACTGAGTGGGTCTCCAGCCTCAAAGTCGTCGAAGAAGAGGTGAATGGGGAACCATTTACAACCATCAGCTGATGTGCCGATAGTCAGTTTCCAAGTGGACGAGTGCATAAAATGACAGACCCCAGAACTGTCAGCCATAGCAGAGATGTATTCTTCCATTTCTGCAAGTAATCCTGGGAGTTCAAATACTGACTTCAAGACTTTGCGTATTGGAATGAATTGAGCAAGTACTTGAGTAGAAGTAGGGAAATCTCTGCCTCTCCGCCTACGTACATAACCTATAGCAACAGCCTCTGGAAGAATTAGCGTCCCCAAATTATTGAAATGGCGTATACGAGAGTGGATTGTTCGAAGAGGAGTCAGGGAATGGTCAAGAATCAATTTCAGTTGATCCAGAAACTCTGTCAAACACAAGCAGTTCTTATCGTTAGCTGCAAAGTTTGACATCATTCGACTGAGTACAGTGTAAAGGACTTCCTGCTGAAAAGCAGTGAAACCGTCAACAAACTTTTGAACTGTTTTTTCAGTCATACCAGGATTTTCATGGAGAGAAGCGACAAAGATCGCCAGCTGGTTCCCAAGATACGCCTCTACATCTGCAAGACTGTGATGTGTAGGAGTAGCCCTTGCGACTTGAGGAGACTTGATGGGGGTGTATACAATCAAGGGTGAAGAAGGTGCAGGGCTCTTAATTGGGGTCCTACAGTGAGATGCCATGCCAGAGGATTTGCAAGGAGACAAAACAACATTTGGGACATGGTTGGTGTTGATATGTCTCCTCCACGTCTTATGATCATTGTATATTCGCTGGCAATTTCCGCAGTGTAATCCTCCTACATTACCCCCTACCTTTTGATACTCTACACAATCCAGGTTTATGTGGTGACACAACCCCAGCAAATCACCAAATTGGCGTTTGCAGTAATAGCACGTCAACATAATTATGAATGACAAGTCCCAATATGGAAATTACAAAAATGTTAACCACCTAATAGGATATCTTCAAGGTTGTTTTAAAGATGGTAAATATCTTTAGACTATATGGTTGGAGTTGGGGTTAAAAGGGGGTGGTACTATATTTGTAATATTTAATTGTAATTATGATATTTCATATCAGGTCAGCCTTGTACGTTTTGACTTCCTTCGAACGCTATCATTGATTTTGCCCTGAGAAGCCTGCTCTGTATCACTCAACTCCTTGTCAACCCCTTCCTCACCCTGCACCTGCTCCTCCTCCTCCCCCCACCGTTTCTCCTCCTCTTCGCCCCCTGATTGATCAGAATCCTCAGATGAACTGGATATCCTCAGTTCAGTCCTCCTAATATTTTTAGTTGTTATCCCTTGTTGAGGTGTTGATTTCGGTGGGTCACCTGATCTATCTGTCTCGGGAACTGAGAGTGCAATAAATGGGGTAGTTCTGGTGATGGGAACAGAAGTTGTAGGGTCAGATGAATGTAGCAAGTCCCCCTCAAAGAGATTCAGTGGATCATCCGCTCCCTGAGAATCGATCTCTCCAAAGCCTGTCTCTCCAACCCCCTCTTCTTCGACTCGCCCCTCACCCTCAGATTTGAATAAATCCCTGCGGGACTCTAAGTAACCACCTGGGATATACCTGTCTTCAGAAGGGATACCAAATAGATCCGTCTGTATTATATGCCAGGCTACTTGGCATGGGTTTGGGAAATTTAGTTCCAACGAAAACACAGTATAAATAAAATATGTTACTGCTTCGAACAAATCCGTGAAGTCGTACTCAAAGGGCCCCTTTTTACTCCCAACTCCAATCTTAATAGTGTATGATTGAATTGAATCCCAAGTTTGCCCTCTAGCTATCAAAAATGGCTTAATTATCTTACAAGCTTGTGCATTTAATTCACTCTCGCTTAAATGTACTTTCTTACGATCGTATTCCTTGTGGAGGTTTTGTTTTATTCCTTCCACCCTTCTTGCGATGAAGTTGTCGACGTCAGCGTCACTGGAGGCTTTAAACACAAAAAATCTTGTAGCTTCTATCACTGTGGCCTTCGTTCTTGGACGATTTGTTTCCACTGGGCCTGCAGCTACGACGTAGGGCAGCAGCAGAAGTGCCGCCTCACACTGTTTGATCGTGTCTGTAATAGGAAATAAGTAATTGGTTAAATAGATGTGGCATACAAACTGATTCAAGTTACGTGAATGGTGGGGGGCTGTATCTATGGAAAACAGCATTTTGAGCTATCAAAATGCTATTTTCAGATGAGAATGATAATGAAAATATTTCAAAGTATAAAATGGACAGCGATTGAATTTATTATTGCTCTGTTATCAATGTTCTCTAGAAAATAAGTCACCAGTTATTAGTAGGCATTGTTTCATTTGTGGTTTAAAAAAATCGATTAATATTGATTTATTTATAACCCCTTTTGTTATTCTATACCCACCTGAAGACCTGGTATGGGATAGAAAAAAAATTTTAAAAATCATACTAACAGCATGGTTTTGAAATAGAACGCTCAAAGGCATTTTCATGAATTTCGTCACTTTTGTTGAAAAGATGAATTTGCAGTAAACCGCCGATTAAAAGCAGAAGGAACATTGGAAATCTATACAGTAACGATACACTACTTACGTACTATACGTTATTATCATGAAACCACAGGTGATACCTATGTTGATACATACGAACTTAGAAAAATACACTTCTTAGAATTGCAATTCACGTTTCTTTAATATAATATCTGTAGGATATTACATATATTCCAAATAAAAGTAATCAAATCGGTCCGGTCCTGGATGACTAGTTGTTGAATTTCACAGTACCTACATATTGCCAACGGTTGCAAGTAGCATCGAAGAGCCAATCAACAGATTAATATGCAACATTTCAACGAACCTCCGCTTTTGACAGCTTGATTGTAGCAATCAATGTGAACCCAGGCGTTTGCCTGGGTGGCCCCTGCCCTCCTCGAAGGGAAGTTTTCCACGGCTTTTTGCACAATTTTTTTCCGCACGTTCGACAGGTTATAAAAGAACAGCCCCTCCTGGAATTGGGGATGGAGAGTAATGAAGTCTTCTTGAACCTGAAAGTAGGTATGATAAATAAATATTCATATACCTATGATACCTTGAATATCATGTGAAACGTAGGTCAGTTCTAGGATTATGACACAGGCTGTCGACTCATCAATCGTAATTATTGTTGAACTAAATTCTGCAATTTTGCTCATTAGAAACGACAGTTTTCACGATTTTAAAGACCGCGGTCAAACATGTTTTGAAATATGTTTGACCGCGATCTTTAAAATCGTGAAAAGTGTCGTTTCTAATGAGCAAAATTGCAGAATTTAGTTCAACAATAATTACGATTGATGAGTCGACAATTTCAAAACATATGGGCTGTTCGCACATGCCCCCCCCCCCCCCCCCCGTCAGTTGACAGAAAAATACCTTTAAAAATTTCGCCATAGGTACTCACCAACCGCTTTCCGTGTTTAGGGTGTCTGAGCAGAGGAAATGTTTCGAGGTAGTCCTCAAGAGGCACCCCAGCCAGCAGCCACTGGTTTCTGAGGGAAGCTGTAGACCTCCACGCTTCCAGGAAAGAAGTCCTCAGATCAACCACATCCACAGGTGTTGACTGTATCTGGGCAAGAGCAGGGTGAGACAGCACTCTATGTTCTGCGTCTGCAACGTTTTGAAACCAAAGAATATTAGCATAACGGCACATCAGGTGGAAATTCACTTTGAAGAGAAGGAAGATTAGGGACAGCGTACACATCACATGTTACCAAAAGCATATCATTACATAGTTCAAAAAATACCAACCCTTTAGCGCCGTTGAGGTGTCCGCTAAAGATGACGCTCTCCTTCGCTCTCTCCTGGATGGTTTTCTTGGCTGGGAACCTTCACCGTCACTCTCAACGGCAGTGCTCCCTCCCTCGGCAGAACCTTGGCTGTCGGACTGTGTGCTTTGAGTAGCTGGCGAGCCTTTCTTTCCGCTTTTTCTTGGAAAATTATTATATCTGTTGTAAAGTCTCCCCGACGGATGGGAGCTTTGGGGCCGCTGAACGCCTGCGAACTTGGAAGTCTGCAAACATACGACACATTGGATGGTACGATATACTGCATAGCACAGCAATAAGTTGGGGGTGGAATAAATTGGGGAAGAATAGAGGGTTCAAGTGGACGCATTTTCAGAAGATTGGGTCAAAAAGAATCGCATCAAGTTAATTCATAGCCATCGCCATATATGGTGAAATATCAATATTTACCTCTGGAGTTATGGGGTTTGGTCGTCTGAACCAAACGCTGGGGTCTTCTCCTGCAAAGCACTCTGATATGCTCACTGCCCACTCCTCAAACTCGTCGTACGTCAACTTCCACTTGCAGGAGCCTCTATCGGAAGCTACCCTCACGCAGTCTTCCTCCCACAACCTGATGAGCACCTGCCTCTCGTAGTGGTCGAGGCGAGCACAGGAAGTTTTCGTTTTCAGCAGAAGGGTAGCTGCATTGGCTTTCAGAAGTAATTTATAAATCTTGTTGCAAGGTAGACGTTTCAGCCGTTCTTTCTCTCTACAACAAGCAAAGAAGAAAAAACTGTCAGCACAAGTATTGATTATACAGCTACCTAAACAGTATTAACCATATCAATAAGTATGAGATCTAAATGTCAAATTCAGGAATGAAGAAGGGGAAGGGAATTCGCGGCTATTATTCTGACCTTAGGCCAACTTCCTGTTCTTTCGACGTAGAAGCGGGCGGAGAGGTCTGTAATGGGCTTATCCCTTCTAGGTCGTCTATTGCAATGTTCCGCAGAACCTCACTTGAGATAGATACATAATCCAGGTTTCCTGCCTGAAATTACAATGGGTTACTTGGGTTATTAAGACTCAGTTTGTTTTGTGAGAAATGTTTCTACTAAGGAACTGGCGTATTCTTTATGATTCTTGTTTTATGCTTACATTAGTCCAGTTTTTCCATGAGGAAATAAATCGGGTTTTGTGGGCAAGTTTACTGAACCCTATATCAGAGACGTGTTCTGGAGTTAATGTTCTCAGATCGTCTATAGTCTCGTATCCTTGAGCTGAAAAAGAAGGATAACGTCATAATTATGTAAAATTACGTCAAGAACATCAGGAAATCGATGAACTTATCCCACAAACTTCTGTCATAATCAGTGTACAGCCGATCCCGATAAGTAAAGTCAACAAAAACCACCAGGGGGGGGGGGGATGACGGGCATTGCATTTTTGGAATCTACGCACCTTGAAACGGAAAAGAAAAAAATTTGAGCGGGTGTTATACAAATTTTTTGCTGAGCGAATACATAGGTGTATTATTCACAGAATAATAAACCAAAAGTACATAGTGCATGACTAACAGGATTTGGAGACGGATTTACGTAATTTTTTACGCTGAATCTAATGGTGACATACCCAGACCTTCCTAGAAACGTCGCTCGTCTGTCGGTGGGATTGTATGCGAAAAAACGCGTGTTAAACAGAGTGAGGTTTGTTTCTGTTGTTTGTAGTGAATAGAGAGTGTGTTTTCGAATAGAGTCTGGGCATGTCACCATTAGATTCAGCGTAAAAAATTAGAAAACCCGCCTCCAAATCCTGTTAGTCATGCAGTTCTTTTTTCCCCAAGAAAAAACCCCTCAAATGTGCCTGAAAACACACGTTTTTTCGCATAAAAACTAAATTCTCTCGAAAACGTTCCTTCTAAAAAATAAAAACTGACTATACTGTTCGAACGCTGAGGCTTTTGCGCATTTTTTAGGCTTACAGGCTATAACTTATCACCAGAATTATGGGGGACTAATGAGCGTTTGAAAAACAGGCAGTTTTCAAGATTTGACGAAATTAACTTTTCGGGCTCATTGTTCACCCTCAAGTTCTCTTCAAAAAATTATTGTTAGAGGCTCAAAAGACGGGAAATTTAACGCCCTTTCCAACGGTGTACTCAGATTTGGTTTTACTTTTCATATTAGGGGAGTTATGGCCTTTTCAGTGACCAAAGGTCGAAAACTCGAAAAAAATCTTAACAGTGAAAAAACTCAGGTTTTTAGTGGCTTACAAAAAAACTTTATAGAACACTTTTTGTTGGAAATTAGTTGTAGAACACGTGGTTAAAGTTTTTCGGATCATAAGTGAGACACCGTGTATTAGGTTGGTCATTGAAAATTCAAAGCAATTTTTTTTTTAATCACTAAAACATTTAAGGAAAAGGCACATTACAGGTGATGGATATTGTTGTATACACCTATAACAAATTATTTTAAAAGAAATGAGAACAATCGAAGTATGACTGAATAAACAGAGGCGGGTGGTTGGTTGATCACATGCTAAGAATAACTATCAATGTTGCTTCACATTGTAATGATGTATAATAAAATGTGGCGATTCTAATAATAATAATTTATTACATTCCCAGATGTTTCTAGTAAAAATTAATAGCCATTTTTCATCAAACATGCGGAAGACCTGGGATAACACGAAAAACTGCAGTCATGTAGCATGGCTTAATGAGCGAATTTTCAAAGGAATAGTCTGGGAAATTGAGGCTGACTTGGCACTTGTTGAGACCAGAGTGGCACGTCTTGCACAAAAATTATGTTAACAAAAATCATTTTTGGGAAAAAATTAAAGTGTACCTATATCGTCGGGTGAGAGGTAAAAGTGAACAAGTAACATTTTTTTCGGAAAATAATGTTTTTAGTTATTCCGGTGCTAGGGAACGTTATCGTCTCCCAAATAGGTTAAAATGTTGAATCAATTCGTCGAATCGATAAAAAATTCCAAAAAAAGTTTTACCTTAACGAAACAAAACGTCTTCAGTGAACAAATGACATTTATACGGATTTACCTGAAGGAAAAATATGGAAAGAACTCAACCCTACAGTCTGGTAAAAGTTATCAAGTACCTACCATGTGTACATTTTTACTTATATGCACGGGGGAAGTATTCATTCAAATAAAAATGTACAAGTGGGAGCTATTAACTTTTGCCACAATTGAAGATTGAACACGGATTCATTTCGTTCAGGTAAAAACGTACAAATGTCATTAGTTCATTTTTACTTATAAACTGAATGTGAATTTGGCAATTATTCATTCAAATAGAAATGTACAAGTGGGAGTTGTTCATTTTTACCAAATTAAAGCAAAGGGTTCATTTTGTTCAGGTAAAAATGAACAAACGGCATATGTAACTAGGGTGATCTAAAGTCAATGCCGCGTTTGCTCAGGGACAACTGATAAAGTGCTTGAAACCTAATAGAGGCTTTTGTTTCTGCTGGACTGAAAATAACGGAATTGAGAAGGTGAGAAAACAATGATTTACCAGATTAAATAGATAGAATAGGTAGTATTTTTTTCGAGTTTTAGTGATGTGAACAACTGCTGAGCATTCACTATGTGTTTCGAGGTAAAAATTAACAAGTCCAGTTTCTCTTTAGTTTTTTAAATAACTTCAATTTAAGATTACTATTGGAAATATTATCACCTCATATGAACAGAAGATGGTATTAACGAAAGAAAAAATCATGTTAGACGAGGAAATGTACTGAGGAAACCTGGTACTGGCCCGATTTCAAAAATGACCAAAAATTCAGATGGCTCTCCTGTAAAATTTGTCAAATGCTACTTGTTCAATTTCACCTCTGACCCGACGATTATATAACAAATTTTGGATGACAAATTTTTCTAGTTCAATTTTAATATAAACAAATTTTGGAGGGTTTTCCGGTGCACTCCCTGTATCTCTGAAATTTTGGAACAAGCCAAATACCTAGTTGTTACATTTTTCTTGGAAAATTCGATAAAATTTAGAAGTTGTGGGATAAAAAAAACATCGATAGATACATATCCCTACTTGAAGAGCATGCTCATACAACATTTCATCGACATTTGAGACCGAGTAGGAGTGGTGGGGGGGGGGGGGGGGGGACTCAAAATTAAATTAAAAATGCCTCATCAGGTAGTCAACGTGATAACGCTGAATAAAAATAAAGACAAAACCAGTCAGAACAATTGGAAAGAGAGTCGTACTATACTCAAATGTAGGATAACGAACATACTTAAACCTACATTGAGACTACTTCTTGTTATTGCAATTTTCAAAGTTATCTTAAACTGATGAGGTATGCCATGCATCCTTGCGTAATCCAGCCAGTGAAAAAGATGCCAAAATTGAGGAAACTAACACTTTTCAATAGCAACAGAGCTTGAATAATTTCAGAATAAATGAACTAAAACGAGGGTATTCCTTGTAATAAGCTCTGTGGCCGGGCAGAAAAACTGGGAACGAGAAGGGAAAGTGTGCGTAACGGCTTCTCTAACGCCCTATGTATCCGTCTGCGCCTTTCCCGCCACTTGGGAGAACGGTTGATTTAACCCCAAACATTGCTAGGTAGTCGCCCCCCCTCCCCCCAACCAAATAAAGCCCATGATAAAAGAAATCATGCATTATGCTTCAGCAGGTAATTTACCCCTACACCAGATGTGAAGAAAAAGAAAACATGCATTATGCTACAGCAGGTAATTTACCCCTACACCAGATGTGAAGACATCTGGCTATACCTATATTAAGCACCTATCTACCAAAGTCAACATCAACCTGAATAACAACAAAAAAGTCTTCGACAAATCCGTACCAACCACATTTTTGAAATTAAATTTACCTTTTTTTTTTAAATGTTACCCACTTTCTCATTAGTTTCCCCAGGAACTTTACTGTAATTTAAACTGTAAATTCACATTCTAGCAAGCAAAATTCACGAAGAAATGATTAAAGTGTGGCTTTCTTCAAGGTATCTACTTCCAGTTTTCATGAAATAAAGTTGAACAAGTTGAAGGAAATGTTTGGTAATAGTAGGTATACCAGAAAATGTTGAAATCTCGATGAACTTGAGGTGTTTTTGACAATTTGGTGGGGTACTTACATATGATTTTCTCGATTGCCTCTTCAGGCAGATGCCAACTTATGAGCAAGTCACGCACTTCACTAGCCTGGGACATTGCTACAAAGCAAAAACCACACCGTGCGTATATATGGTGCAATATGTACTCACAATATTCCACTGGTATATGGAGGTTTGGAAACCCAAAGAAAACACAAAACCAACTCGTTAAGACTGACTGGAATCTGGTGTGAATCGAATGAAGAAGAAGACTGACACAACTTGCACAACTGCTGAGAGAGCACTGATACTGGTTGGCAGCGCTTGCTCATTATATAGGGTCAGTCCCCTCCTCCGCCTAAGCTGATAGAGGTATGATAGTGTGCAGGGTCTTACTCTATCAAAACACTATGAGAAAACTATCATAGTATAGGGTATTGAAAGTGTGCAACTCTGTTGCACACAAATTTCAACACTTTTCACATTAGCAAACGCTGACCCAGATCCATCCTGACTTTCTAAGGGTCGGGGCGTTAGTTTCTCAATATTTTCCATTACACAAACCATAAATAAATGTAGTTATGCTACCTGAAATCACCTTCAAGCACATATGTCCACATTTCCATAGGAATATCAAGGGTTCCACTCAAAACCACCAAAACCTACCTATATAACAATACAAAAATTTGATGTTCAGATATAAATTATCAAATCCAAAAGAAACTCTTTCAGACACTATCAACCGAAGGCTATCAAAACCCTATCAGCTCACTATGAGTTCTCCATCAAAAGACTATCAACAACCTATCAGAACACTATCAGGCAATGGTGTATCTATCAAAAACCTATCACATGGTATCCTCCGATAGACCAGCACTACTGGATTTTTGATAGAGACACCTCTTCATAATGTTTCTGGATGGTTAGGGGTAGGATTGGTTCCAAACCGTTGGAATGTTCCTAAAATTTCGTGTGATGATACCCGGAGTGCGAAATTTGATTTTCGAATATAAATTAGCAAATCCGAAAGAAACTCTTTCAAACACTATCAACCAAGGGCTATCAAAACTCTATCAGTTCACTATGAGTTCTCCATCAAAATACTATCAACAACCTATCAGAACGCTATCAGGCGATGGTGTATCTATCAAAAACCTATCACAAGTTATCCTGTGATAGACCAGCACTACAGGGTTTTTGATAGAGACACCCCTTCATGCATCACATGTATTGAAAGTGTACAACTCTGTGCACTATTATCATCTATAAGAACACCATAACTGTAAATAATTTTTGAAGAAATAGATTTATCTCTCACTTACCTCATCCATTGCCACACTACTGGATCATGTGAGGGAAGTCTTCATTGGACTGGCACAAAAATGAGAAGGAAATCACGAACACAAATTTCAACACTTTTCACATAAGCAAACGATGATCCAGATCCATCCTGACTTTCTATGGGTCGGCGCGTTAGTTTCTCTATATTTTCCATCACACAAACCATAAATAAATGTAGTTATGCTACCTGAAATCACCTTCAAGCACATATGTCCACATTTCTGCAGGAATATCAAGTTTTCCACTCAAAACCACCAAAACCTACCTATATAAAAATACAAAAATTCGATGTTCAGATATAAATTATCAAATCCAAAAGGAACTCTTTCAGACACTATCAACCGAAGGCTATCAAAACCCTATCAGTTCACTATGAGTTCTCCATCAAAATACTATCAACAACCTATCAGAACACTATCAGGGAATGGTGTATCTATCAAAAACCTATCACAAGTTATCCTGTGATAGACCAGCACTACAGGGTTTTTGATAGAGACACCCCTTCATGCATCACATGTATTGAAAGTGTGCAACTCTGTGCACTATTATCATCTATAAGAACACCATAACTGTAGATAATTTTTGAAGAAATAGATTTATCTCTCACTTACCTCATCCATTGCCACACTACTGGATCATGTGAGGGAAATTTTCATTGGAAGGCACAAAAATGAGAAGGAAATCACGAACACAAATTTCAACACTTTTCACATTAGCAAACGCTGACCCAGATCCATCCTGACTTTCTATGGGTCGGCGCGTTAGTTTCTCTATATTTTCCATCACACAAACCATAAATAAATGTAGTTATGCTACCTGAAATCACCTTCAAGCACATATGTCCACATTTCTGCAGGAATATCAAGTTTTCCACTCAAAACCACCAAAACCTACCTATATAACAATACAAAAATTCGATGTTCAGATATAAATTATCAAATCCAAAAGAAACCCTTTAAGACACTATCAACCGAAGGCTATCAAAACCCTATCAGTTCACTATGAGTTCTCCATCAAAAGACTATCAACAACCTATCAGAACTCTATCAGGCAATGGTGTATCTATCAAAAACCTATCACAAGTTATCCTGTGATAGACCAGCACTACAGGAGTTTTGATAGAGACACCTCTTCATATAATGAAATTTAAATTTTACATACCTCCATCCTGTTTGTCATACTTTAACGCTTTCTCAACCAAGTTATGGACGTACAGATTGGTTTCAACTTTCTTTAATGTTTCTGGATGGTTAGGGGTAGGATTGGTTCCAAACCGTTGCTGAAATGTTCCTGAGATGTTCCTAAAATTTCATGTGATGATACCTGGAGTGCGAAATTTCATATTCGGATATAAATTAGCAAATCCGAAAGAAACTCTTTCAAACACTATCAACCAATGGCTGTCAAAACCCTATCAGTTCACTATGAGTTCTCCATCAAATGACTATCAACAACCTATCAGAACACTATCAGGCAATGGTGTATCTATCAAAAACCTATCACAAGTTATCCTGTGATAGACCAGCACTACAGGAGTTTTGATAGAGACACCTCTTCATATAATGAAATTTAAATTTTACATACCTCCATCCTGTTTGTCATACTTTAACGCTTTCTCAACCAAGTTATGGACGTACAGATTGGTTTCAACTTTCTTTAATGTTTCTGGATGGTTAGGGGTAGGATTGGTTCCAAACCGTTGCTGAAATGTTCCTGAGATGTTCCTAAAATTTCATGTGATGATACCTGGAGTGCGAAATTTCATATTCGGATATAAATTCTTTCAAACACTATCAACCAATGGCTATCAAAACCCTATCAGTTCACTATGAGTTCTCCATCAAGACTATCAACAACCTATCAGAACACTGTCAGGCAATGGTGTATCTATCAAAAACCTATAACAAGTTATCCTCCGATAGACCAGCACTACAGGATTTTTTATAGAGACACCCCTTCATGCATCACATGTATTGAAAGTGTGCAACTCTGTGCACTATTATCATCTATAAGAACACCATAACTGTAGATAATTTTTGAAGAAATATATTTATCTCTCTCTTAACTCATCCATTGCCACAGTACTGGATCATGTGAGGGAAATCTTCATTGGAGTGGGACGAAAATGAGAAGGAAATCATGAACACAAATTTCAACACTTTTCACATTAGCAAACGGTAACCCACATCTATCCTGACTTTCTATGGGTCGGGGCGTTAGCTTCTCTATATTTTCCATCACATAAACCATAAATAAATGTAGTTATTCTACCTGAAATCACCTTCAAGCACATATCTATGTCCACATTTCTATAGGAATATCAAGTGTTCCACTCAAAACCGCCAAACTCCACAACCTCCAAAAGAAACTCTTTCAGACACTATCAACTGAAGGCTATCAAAACCCTGTCAGTTCACTATGAGTTCTCCATCAAAAGACTATCAACACCCTATCAGAACGGTATCAGGCAATGGCGTATCTATCAAAAACCTATCACAAGTTATCCTGTGATAGACCAGCACTACAGGATTTTTGATAGAGACACCCCTTAATGTATCACAATTTAAATTTTACAACATCTCTACCCCATTTTTCGTACTTCTCAACACTTCTTTGACCATAATATACAGCACATACAGATTTGAAAATTGGGAAATAATAATACATTTCACACTTTCAAACTTTTTGAAACAATCTGGGTTCGAAGAGGAACTTCTGTAATATCCCGCTCAAAATGTTCTCTCTTCTCAACATTAATTGTTCAGTTTCACTTGTTTTCACTGGTCATGCACTGGAGAGTTAGGTTCTCATAACTGCCCATGAAATAAGCTATTTATAAATAAACTTCTTTCGACAATTCGATGTTCAGATATAAATTATCAAATCCGAAAGATAGTCTTTCAAACACTATCAACCGAAGGCTATCAAAACTCTATCAGTTCACTATGAGTTCTCCATCAAAAGACTATCAACAACCTATCAGAACACTATCAGGCAATGGCGCAGCTATCAAAAACCTATAACAAGTTATCCTCCGATAGACCAGCACTACAGGATTTTTGATAGAGACACCTGTTCATATAATGAAATTTAAATTTTACATACCTCCACCCTGTTTGTCATACTTTAACGCTTTCTCATCCAAGTTACGGACATACAGATCGGTTTCAACTTTCTTCAATGTTTCGGGATGGTTAGGGATAGGACTGGTTCCAAACCATTGATACGTACCTAAACCTTCGTGTGATGATACCTGGAGTGCAAAATTTGATATTCGGATATAAATCAGCAAATCCGAATGAAACTTTTTCAAATACTACCTAGGGCTATCAAAACCCTATCAGTTCACCATGAGTTCTCCATCAAAAGACTATCAACAACGTATCAGGACGCTATCAGACAATGGCGTATCTATCAAAAACCTATCACAAGTTATCTTTTGGTAGACCTGCACTACAGGATTTTTGATAGAGGCACTCCTTCATATAATGAAATTTAAATTTTACATACCTCCACCCTGTTTGTCATACTTTAACGCTTTCTCAACCAAGTTACGGACATACAGATCGGTTTCAACTTTCTTCAATGTTTCGGGATGGTTAGGGGTAGGACTGGTAGGACATTTATAGCATTTATAGCGATAGTGTTTTCATGGTATGTATGCCCATCATTTTGGTAGTTCGAAATATTTCCATCTATCATCTTCCAACAGGGATAGTGTTTTCATGGTATCAGAGCTGATCATTTGATGGTATGAATTATTTTTATCTATCATTCTCATCTAATGATAGCGTTTTGATAGTAACCATGTTGAGTTTTTAATAGAAGTGAAAAATGCCATCTATCATACTCATCCAATGATAGCCTTTTGATAGAACTGTGTCTGTAAAAACGCTATCATTACGCTATAAGAACACTATCACCTTCTTCACCAGTCTCAAAAAAAAAAAAAATCCTAACCCCCCCCCCCCCCCCACTGGAGGAGTTGGGATTTTTGCAGTGCCACATTTATAGCATGAAGGCTGTTGATTTCATCAAATGGAATATTTCTATCATTCTCCACTGAAGAGAATGTTCTAAAAAGGCTGATCATTTAATAGGGTGAAATATTCCCATCTATATTTTCCAATGATAGATGATTTCTATGATTTTCCAATAATTTTGTTTGGAATATTCCTATCTACCGTTTTCCAACTAGGGTAGTTTTTTCACGGTGTCAAAGCTGATCATTTAGTAGTTTGAAATATTTTCATCTATTATTCTCATTTAATGGAAGCGTTTTGATAGTAACCATGTTGAGTTTTTAATAGAAGTGAAAAATGCCATCTATCATACTCATCCAATGATAGCCTTTTGATAGAACTGTGTCTGTAAAAACGCTATTACAACGCTATCATTACCCTATAAGAACACTATCACCTTCTTCACTAGTCTCAAAAAAAAAAAAAGAAATCCCAACCCCCCCCCCCCCCCCCCCACTGTAGGATTTGGGATTTTTGCAGTGCCACATTTATAGCATGAAGGCTGTTGATTTCATCAAATGGAATATTTCTATCATTCTCCACTGAAGAGAATGTTCTAAAAAGGCTGATCATTTAATAGGGTGAAATATTCCCATCTATATTTTCCAATGATAGATGATTTCTATGATTTTCCAATAATTTTGTTTGGAATATTCCTATCTACCGTTTTCCAACTAGGGTAGTTTTTTCACGGTATCAAAGCTGATCATTTAGTAGTTTGAAATATTTTCATCTATTATTCTCATTTAATGGAAGCGTTTTGATAGTAACCCTGTTGAGTTTTTAATAGAAGTGAAAAATGCCATCTATCATACTCATCCAATGATAGCCTTTTGATAGAACTGTGTCTGTAAAAACGCTATTACAACGCTATCATTACCCTATAAGAACACTATCACCTTCTTCACTAGTCTAAAAAAAAAAAGAAATCCCAACCCCCCCCCCCCCCCCCCCCACTGTAGGATTTGGGATTTTTGCAGTGCCACATTTATAGCATGAAGGCTGTTGATTTCATCAAATGGAATATTTCTATCATTCTCCACTGAAGAGAATGTTCTAAAAAGGCTGATCATTTAATAGGGTGAAATATTCCCATCTATATTTTCCAATGATAGATGATTTCTATGATTTTCCAATAATTTTGTTTGGAATATTCCTATCTACCGTTTTCCAACTAGGGTAGTTTTTTCACGGTGTCAAAGCTGATCATTTAGTAGTTTGAAATATTTTCATCTATTATTCTCATCTAATGGTAGCGTTTTGATAGTAACCATGTTGAGCTTTTGATAGAGGTGAAAAATGCCATCTGTCATACTCATCCAATGATAGTCTTTTCATAGTAACCAGGTAGAGATTTTGATAGAGATGAAAAATTCCCTCTATCATTCTCATCCAACGATAGCCTTTTGATAGTAACCAGGTTGAACTTCTGATAGAGGTGAAAAATTTTATCTATCATTCTCACCCAATGATAGCCTTTCGATAGTTCTTCAGAAAGAGATGAAAAATGCTATCTATCACTCTCATTGCATCATAGTTTTTTGATGGTGATTTGCCGCATTTTTGATAAAGATGAAAAGTGCTGTCTATCATTCTAATTGAGTGAAAGATTTTTGATAGTGAACAGACCGCATTCTTGAGAGACGTGAAAGATGCTATCTATCATTCTCATCATGTGATAGTCTTTTGATAGTGATCAGGCCGCAATTTTGATAGAGTTTTTTCTTTCACTCTATCACTGCCACATTTTGATAGGTTTCTGATAGATCAGATATATCAGATTGATAGTATCTGATAGAATGGGATGTCAAACACTATCACTTAAGGGTGACTCATCCATGTTGATAGACTTTTGATAGTATGCAAAACCAAGTGATAGGTTCCCGATAGATGAGTTTTGTCATGTGATAGTTATCTGATAGGTGCCTCATAGTTGTCTGATAGTGTGCCACTTGAGGGCAAATTGGGCCACGGAGGAGGAACCCTTTGATAGGGAACTGATAGGAAACCGATAGTGGGTATGTTCATCTATCACTGAGATAGTGTGCAGTGATAGTGTATTTTTCTCAGTGTTCTTTCACGAGTGTAAAATGTGTTATTGTGTTTGCTATGCTACTTTTTCACCTCTGCACTTCCATTATATTGCTACTGGAAAGCCTCTTCAGGCGGAATATTCAATAAAGGATAAAACTCCGTAAATTAACTGAAGTTAAGCTCAAGTCACCCAACTCCGGTTCATTACCTTTACCTTCAACGGGGAGCTCCTCTTCCGGCGCAATATTTTGAAGATCTGGAATTCTCACCTTCTGAATTTATTTGCCACTCTTTCAACTCAGGTTAATAACCTCTACGGCTATCATTCAATTAAAAATACTGAGAGCATTATACTGTGTACTGCCAATGTTTGCTTTTTTGGTTTCTTATTTTCCATTTCCATTCCAGTTCCATTTTCAACCATTGGAATCGAGCATGAAAAAAAAAAGTCTAACCCCCCCTCAAAATTTGATGGTTTACGTTTCAAGGTATGTAGAATCCAAAACTGCAATAAAAATATTTATGTCTGTCCGCCGTACGCCGTACTGGCAACTTTTCTTAGTTACCATGAAACAAAATTGATGAAATTCGGGTTATAGGTTCCGTTCGGGGTCTAGTTGGTCCTCGAAGCTCGACGTTACTGTCAGTCATCTCTAAGGGGTTCAAAATAGGGGTTGACATTTTCAGAACGCCGTAGCTCGAAAACTTTCGATAGAAGGGTATAGTTTTTTTTACGTGATTAAATTTGTCTTGAGCTAAACCATTTTTTGAGACCACCCGGAGCATTGTACGCCCAGCCGTTCGTGTGCGCCAAAAAGCTTCGTCAACACGATCGTGAATCAAACGGTATAAATCCGGCCCGGATAATCATCACTAGGGAGCACCTGATTGTAATCAAGGATGGCTGTATGAAGTCGAGTTGGTTGTTCTGCGATATTATTTCATTTGATAAGTGACGGACTATTGGATTTTGTTGGTAGGTACTTCTGAAACTTGAACAAACGTTGAAGTATTATTGATGGGTAAATTTATTACACAATGGTAAATTATTACACAACGGCAAATTATTACACAACGGTAAATTATTACACAACGGTAAATTATTTCATAACGATAAATTATTACACAACGGTAAATTTTACACAACGGTTCATCTCCTAAGAAGGGGCTGGATTTTGTTGATCGGTACTTGTGAAACTTGAACAAACCTTGAAGTATTATTGATGGGTAAATTATTACACAATGGCAAATTATTACACACCGGCAAATTATTACACCACGGTAAATTATTACACAACGGTAAATTATTACACAACGGCTCATCTACCAAGAAGGGGCTGGATTTTGTTGATAGGTACCTACTTTTGCAACTTGAACAACCGTTGAAGTGTTATTGATGGGAAAATTATTACACAACGGTTCATTATTCTATCTCCGTAGAACATATACAGGTAAATTATTACACAACGGTATAGGTAGGTACCTAGTGACGAGTACGGGGTTAGGTACTAACCTACGGAGGGTCCGCGATCTACATAATATGTATAGAATATTACATATGTTATATAGAAGGGTTATCTATACGGAGACCTGTGATCTGTAACAGGAGGGTATTCTGTACAAAATAATAAACCGTTGTGCAGGGATTTGCAGCGTTCTTCGTGAGTACCAAGTGTAACTGTGTAGTGCTAGCAGACCTATTTTCCCCACCTGTGCAACTCAATCGTATCAGTTTGGAACAGCTCCTCCCGCGCAATATTCGGGGGAAAAAAATTGAAAAATAGCGATTTTCAAACGTCCACAACTCCGGAACCTGATGGTCCCGAGGGTTAAAATTTGGTACATGTCCTCAGGGGCCCCTCGAAAATGGGCGTACGAAAACCGATACCGCGGACCCCCCAGGGGGCCAATTTACGGGAGGGGGGAGGGGAAAACTCTACTTTGTCGTGTAAGTGGTGTTCTTGGTCGCTTTTGAGTTTTTCGGTTTTCTTGACACATGGTACGATGTACTTGGATAATGCCAAAGTTTGCTGTTTCTCTCTTTGAGGGTGTAAAGTGTTTTTATAATGTTTGCTGTGCTAATTTTCCACCTTCGCTCTCCACTCATATCATGTTTTGTTCTTCCTAACATAGGTAATGATATCCAGAAAAGCTGAAATTCTCCATGTTTACCTACTAAATTTATACCCAACTCCGAACCAAGTCATCACCCAACTGTGATATTATTACCTTTAGCTTTTGCGTTTTCTAGGTAGCCATTGCTACGCTACTTTTCCACAATTGCACTTCGCACATTGTAATGTGCAGGTGCTGAGAAAATCCAAATTTTTCCTCTTTCATTATTCATGGTTTACACCAAACACTCCTAGCTCACGCCATTTGATGACGACAAAAATTAACGATGACCACAGTCGCCCAACTCTGGTCTGTTGGTTTTTACGGGATTCTACATGGGCTTATGTAGAATTATTGTTTTAGTTTTGCTGAAAATCTCTAGATTATTTGGACTTACGCACGAGTCACCTAAACTCTGGTTTTTCTTACGGTTAACCTTTGTCGCTTTTACGGTTACCGTCGCACATGGTTGTATTCTCCATGTACTTGTGCACTTTCTTCATGGGCGTACAGTTTGCTTCGCACTTCGATCATATAGGTTGTGGAGAGCTCCTCTGGTGAACTATTTACCTAATAGTGCTTGAAATCCCCTAAATCCCCCAACTATAGTTCATTATACCTGTACCTGTTATTATACGGTTACCTTTCAGTTTTTGTTGCTCGAACAAACTGAACTGTGTACTGAGATCATGCAAACGTTTGGTCGTGTGGGTGGTTGTGTGTAGTGTGAGTAATTGTATAGTGTTTGCTATGACGCTTCTCCTCCTCTGCACTTCCTCGTTATACTGGTTGTCAGCAGCGGTGCGTGGGCTCTGAAAACGGTGGGACACCAAACCAGAACACAAAACCAACAGATTTGTCTGCAAAATACCCCATCGCAACAACACTCTTCCTTTATTTACTGATAGAGTGATATTCAGCAAAGCTTATCTCTTTTTATCAACACTCTATCGTCGTACGAAAACGTCGACAGTTTCTACTGCAAATTAGCCACCGAATTCATGTGTAACAAAAATACAGTAAACTAAAATACAACAAAACAATGACCAGTCGGCCGGTACCCTACTTGAATGGAGAAGCTATTGACTAGAAGCTAAGTAGTTATCTGTGTGTTACGACGTCGATCAATCCACAAACAGCAAGACCGCAAACAGCAAACAGGACAAACCGCACGTATGTACCACAAATACAAATCTGTCATCGGAACCGGACCGAACGCAAAACGCACAAAATTTGAGGAAAAATCGAAAACTGACAGCAGACTCAAAAAACAAAGGGAATATGATTCACGAGACAACAAAAACAAATCGGAAGACGAAGAAGCATCTCGTATTGAGATGACAAATTGAATCGAAGGGATCGAATCGATTGTGAAAAGGAACGATTTTGGGGTGGCGTGGCAAACAACATTTTTACTCGATCGAGGGGTTATTATTCTGATTATTCTGTGAACAACACACCTATGTAATCGCTCAGCAAAAAAATTTTATAGCACCCCCTCAAAATTTTTTTCTTTTATATACGTTTCAAGGTGCGTAGGCACGTTTCATCATGCATACCGGCTTCATTTTCGGTCTAAAAAATTCGTTCTTACTCACACATGCTCCATTTGGGCCCTAGTTGCGTCCCGAAACTTTGCAGCCCGATCGGAATATACCCAAGGGTGTTATGGGTGAAAATGGGTATACAAATAGGCACTTTTTTGTATTTTCGTAACATGTTAGTAAAATGAGTTATGAGGTATCGTTTTCCATGTTTTTGGGGACGAGAAGACCGAATATGAAGTCGATTTTGACCAAGAGTGGAAAATTTAGGTTCTAACGAAGTTTCAGCTTTAAATTTACGTTGAATTTTGGTCTAAAATCGTTGTTTTTCCGCACACAGTTTGGGTCTCCATTTGGGAACACATTTAGGTCTTAGTTAGGCTCCGAATCTCGGCAGCCCGATCGGCATACACCCAGGGGTGTTATGGGAGAAAAATTGATGTAAAAATAGAGGTTTTCGAGGGATGTTTGAGGTTTTAGTTAACGTGAGCTTGTGAGGTATCGTTTTCTATGTTTTGTAGGGCGGAAATTCCGAATATTAAGTTGATTTTGACCGAAGAGTGAAGAATTGAGGTTGTAACGAAGGTTAAGCTCCAAAAATTAATTTTATATGCGTCAAAAACATGGTAAATTGTCTGAAATCACCATAAATTTGTATAATAACACTAGAAGTAGTATCAACAGGTGAATCAAGACAATTAAATGGTACTATCAATGATCAAAGATAATCTTTTTTTTAAAGTCGAGCCTAATTCGTGTTTTGGGGGGCCAAATTTGGTGGAAAAAATAAAAAATAGCCATTTCAATCATTGGACATGAATCAAATAATAAATGAACAGCCAAAATTTCTCTACTATGTCCAGTAGAATAATAAACCCATGTGACAAGGACTTCGCGGCGTTTCGTCAGTTGCACTAGGTCCCAGGACCCTGCTGCCAGTTTCAGGAGCCTAGGTTTCGATTTCGATTGCAGGACATCGATTACTGTCGCTTTATTCCGATAAAATGCTGGGTCTATGGAGCTAACATGAAGGAACCACCATGGATGCTCTACTAGAATACTGAATTTCCATAGCCTGAGAAATCTGGCGAGTCCCTGTTGAACTTCGTGAAAAATGCTGTGTACAGTGTGTGGAGGGAAATTCAAATGCCAGTTGAACAATGGTTGGAGTTTTTTTTTTACGCCTAGCGTTTTCGGGCCCAAGTGGCCTTGTGGACTTAACGCCCCTGTTGGCTGTTGGTTATGGAGAGCTCCTCCAAGCGAAATTTTCAAAAAGGCTAAAACTCTCTAAATTACCTGTAGTTATAATATATCAGTCCTCCAACTTCGTTTTATTATCTCTCTCTAGCTTTCACTACCATACAGCGCTTACAAACTGTCCGCGTACCGAAACCATACCAAAGTTGACTGTTTCTTCATAGGCCCAGTGTTAGTGAACGTGTACATTTTTCTATTCTACTTTCCGTTATATTGGTTATGGATCTTGTAGAAACAGTAGAGACCATAATCAGTACAGAACAGTCGCACAAATCTGGTTCATTACATACAACTTTTAAGTTTACCATTTACCGTTTACTGCTAGACACATGTGCGATGTACTGAAATACTTCCAAGATTCGCTTTTTCTTCTTGTGAGTGTGGGAGTAGTGCGGTGTTCGCTTTGCAACTTTTCTACTTCGCCACTTTCATCATATCAGTTGTAGAGAGCTCCTCGAGCGCAATATTTAAAAAAAAACTGCATTTTCTATTGTTAGCTACCAGTCACCCAACTCTCGCTTACTGTCGTTAGCTTTCATGTTTAACACGTCACAAGTCTTTCGTCAAGGGTGGAAAGTGAGTAATTGTGTAGTCTACTACCTAATGATGTCGCAATTTTTTCAGTCAGTATATTGATTAGATGATCGTTAAAGTTTACGACGTCGAAAATGTGTTAAACTTCGAGAAAAACCGTCGAACAAAACCGACTCTCTTCGATGATCGACAACAGAATTCAGGTGCTCATGGTTTTCTCGGTATCGGAAACGTCATAAACGATGGGAATCATGGGGTGTTAAACTCTGCTATGCTAAACTTGTAAATGCAGTTGAAGGGATTATAACAACAACAAGGTAGGCACTTCACTCGCAGGTTATGCTGTTTCATTTAGCAGCTGACTATGTTGATCTACTTCTATGTTGTGGTCTGGTTCTGTGTTCAGTTGTCTGAAGAAAAAATGCCAAAGAAATGTCACAGGTAGGTGAACTACGAAATAAGGAGAGAAAAACAGACATGGCCTCGCGGCATCATGGAATCAGCTGTTGACTGTTCGCCATTTTAGTATGATGACAGTCTTTAACACAGCTTCGATTTGACGTTTAACGTATCCGCAGGGGGACAACGACTTAGGGCAAATGGGAAGTGAGAGGTCGTTGAAATCGCGATGCGTTAGGGCAAAGGTGAGGCAATGGTTTTGGGCAACTTATCTTCAGCGCGATAAGATCGGAAGGCATGAGATTCGGCAAATCGGAATCAGTTGACCGGTGCAGTAGTTGAAGTACTGAAGGAAATTCAAGGAGAAACGGAGTTGAAGAAATTCAGTGTGAACAAAGGTAACTTCTAAAAAATAATTCCCAATTTCTGTGTACCTATCTAATTTCTAATATGTTATTAATTCCACAATTATTCTCAGGAGCTGCAAATCCGATGAAAAAAAGCACAACAGAGATGTTAGGCAGGCTGGATGCGATGTGGAGGTCTTACGTTGCCGACCAAAACATTCAGAAGTACTTGGCAGACGTCAGCCAGCGTTACAAGGCCGACTTCGACGACGAGGACGAGGAATAACCTGTATGTATCTACCTCAATAACGACGAGTATCTACCTAAATTATGATGGATATGATATTATAAACGCATTTGCCCAAACCCACTGCGTTTTTTGCCCAGAACCACTGAATTTTTAGAAGGTTTGCCCAAAATCAACGCCCCCATCCCCAGCCTCACATCGTAACGTTGACACATCGTACCGCCGAGGAGATACGATTTTTTTAGACGGGTTTTCTCGTAGTTTAACACGTTTCGAAGTCATACTTCCCGACCATGAATACCTCTAATAGAGTCTGGGGTATGTTACACGTCGAATCGAAACCATGCTTAAGTCTGTTATCATCAAAATGGCGAACAGTCAACAGCTGACTCCATGATGCAGTGATTCCTCTGCGTTGGAAAGGAAATGTCCTCAAGAGTTTCTATCAATGCATTGCGCTTTGCGACTTTGCTGTGGCGTTTTTTCTTGTGACAACTCAACAAAACAGACGCAGATATGTAGATAAATACCTAGCCAGCTGCTGAAACAATTACAGCATAACCTGGGTGCCTACCTTGTTGTTTTATCTCTTTATCTGCCTCTCAGGTTTCTTAACTTCTCAGGTTACATTCTTCTTCTTCACACTTATCACCAAATCAGCTGATGCTATTTACGAAATTCAAGCATAGCAGAGTTTAACACCCCATGATTCCCACCGACTACGACGTCTTCGATTTAATATACATATAATTATATTAACATAGTCGAGAAAACCATGAATATACCCAGAATATCTCAGTTTTCCTTGGTCGGTCTGTCGTTGTGTCTGTTTGTCCGTAAGTTACCGCTGTTGTACGAATCACCCGAAGTACATTGTGAATACGTTGAGGATCGCCCAACTTTGAAACCTGCGCCCATCAGAATTGTATTAAGTCAGGAGGGGGTGCGGAAAACGGCATAATACCTGTAATAAAATACCTACCAACATGTACCAAAAATTTAATGAAAGTTGGGGATTTTTCTAGGAAAGTTGTTGAAATCTGAGCTCATTAGAATCGTGAATGATGTGAGTGCCGATGGGTGGGAGGGGTACTTCCCAATTCTACTTATATTCATGCACACGAACTTAGATGAAATGTGAAATAAATATGCCACTGACATTGAGAGAAGCGGATTGGTTGAGAACAGCATGCGGTTTTGGCCGTCGAAATTTTGGACCCATTGCAACAGCTCAGCAGACCATCGATATTTGTATATGGGGTATGGATGTTGGCATTTTTAGGGTATACCCTATAAACAAACATCCCCCCTCCCCAAAAATCCCAAAATGCCCCAAAAAACCCAAATGCCCTCTGGATATTAATAATCGAAATCACTTAAGCTTCCTTGTAAATTCCTGCTTCATTTCCGATTACGGAAAATAAGAATGAGCATGTGTGTCCTTTCGTATTCAGAACTGAAACATTGCCTCATTTAAGTGTACGATGTATGGGAATTATCTGCTAGTACGCCTTACTTTCTGTGTACCAAGCATCAGAGTTTAGTTGAGTTTCGATAGAAACATCGATGTTTTTTCTCCAGTGCGATCAAACTGCGAAAATTGCTAAAATAACCACCGATGTCTCAGTAAGCATTGTTTTGCTGTCCAGCCCTGGGGTTCATTTAGTTGCAGGTCTACACTTCCAGTTCAACAGTGGCAGCTTTTGTATGGACGTTGAGTTCGGGCACCTCAGGTTTCTGTTGTTTCGATTAGTTGGAGCGACACTATTTTCATTAGATATTTTCGTTCCATTTCACAATAGCAGAAGGGCCAGACACGGCCGTCGTAGAAGGTCCTCGAGCCGGTAGTAGTAGTAGTGGTGGTTGTGTGTACATACAAAGACGTGGTGCTGGTGTGCGTGTGAGGGTGTCTGTGATGTGTGTGAAGCTGGGAGGCGGCGGTATTGTGCAGATGTGCACAATAGCCACTACAAGGAAGGAGGACAACACTCCAACCCCCTCCCCTTCCCGTACATACCCTACGAATCTTCCTTCTTCACACCCTCGTCCCCATTTATTCATCACAACTTCACTTCCTCCTTCTCCTTCTTCCTTTTCGTTTTCATCTACATCAAAATTGCGACTCATAGCAAACTCTTCCTCACATTTCGAACATTACCCGCTGGAAAGCCTGGGTCGTTGCAAAGGATTATATTTACCTGTATTGATCCTCTATATTTACCTGATAGAGGTTATATTTACCTGATTTGTGGGTTGTATTGATAACATTATCATGACTGTATTGATAGAAGTTATATTTTTATAGCGAGAACATGAAGGAATTTAGCGACTCGAAGCTCGACGACACAGGCAAAGCCTTTATGTCGAGTACGTGCGATAGGAACGAAGATATTCTACTTTCCTTACGTTGTATTTTACCTGCTCCATAGATGTAAATATTCTCAATAAAAATATTCTATTTTAATCTTCTATTCAATAACCTAATGGGGCTGGGATGTAATACCCAGCCAAAATTTATAACATCCAAAATAGAATATCCATAAAATTTATTACTGGAAACTTTATCCTTTTACTTCCATTTAAACTGGACTATTAACATGCGATCATCATTATATTGTACCTTTTCCTTCGACCTGTATAATTATATATTACCTTTTAATCATAATTTGATACATTAGCTTTAATCATCAATATAATTATATTACTTTTTCCTTCGAACTGTATTAAACAAATAGATACTCAATTTGACTACAACCTCCTTCCTCCTCACTACTAACACCCACCCGGTCTGATTATCACTTGAACACTCATTTACTCATTTATTAAGCTGCCCTTGAGGCAGACTCCATATTTCATTCAAACCTGAAGACTTAAGAATGTATTTCACTGAAATCGGGCAATATTTTACTGACATCAATAGTGGTGTCAAACATAATCACGAGTATTTCCCTAAGCACCAAGATCCTATCACCTCGATCCCTAAAAATACCACTGAAGAGGTGGTATCTGAAATGAGTGCTTACCTATGCCCTAACAGCTGAAGCGGAGTTTGGAGAATATGTGCAATAGGTACGAATTGCGTCAACCCTTCTTTTTTCCTCGTTTCAAGAACTATGTTCCAGTTATTACGTATATCCATTATTATATGTACGAGTATATACTTTTATAATGGCGAAGTGCTATACCTGATAAAACAGGGCACCATTGCAGTGACTAATACTCCTCAGCATGTCATCCTTACCTCCATATCATACTCAGGATTCAACTACAAAGTTTCAGACCAAGGATAAGTCCTTGCTCAAGTAAAGATCTTGCAAATTAATCAAAACAGCTTCGAAGATTTTGAATAATTCACTTACAGAATGTACAGTTTTCATAGACTAACCCAAGTTATAACCAATTTAGTCATAAGGTATTCGAGATCGAGAACTGGATTCCTAAGATTCGATATCGGGACTTGTATTTCAATTTCTGGATTCAAGATGAAAGAGAATTTCCTTCATACTTGTACATCATGTGGTGTATAATGTGATGTGGTGTAATATCCCTTCATTGTAGTACCCATCTTGTAGGTCTGTAGTCTACTCCTTGTACGCCAAGTCAGTAAACTTAGAAAGTGTTGTCAATCCTACAACATTTACCCAGCAGACAATTAGGAATCCTCAAGAAACCTAAAGAAAAGGCCGCAAATAGTTGAAATTTGGGTGGTAGCTCCGGGTCTACTCCTATATAGTTTCCTACACGAGTTTCATCAAAATGTATAGTAATTTCGGTCTGCGCATGCGCAAACATATTTCTTTTGAAGCGCTCATCAATGTCCGTGAATCGAAAAGAGCTGCAATTCGAAGGATATGTTATGTGCGGGTTGACATACATCATAGTCCCATGCATGAGTTTCATAAAAACTAAACCGTAATATCCGTCTGCGCATGCACAAGAGGTATATCCTTGAGACGCGGATAACCTACCCGAAACGTGATTGATAAAAAAGCCTAAATTCGAATGTTTACACCTAGATGCTCCTACATGACATTCATAAAATCACACAGCCAATTTCATCTGCGCACGCTCAGACTCGTATTAATTGAAATGACTTCAAGTCAACTCTCTGGTTAAGCGTATCATTTCAAAATGAGCCACATAATCCAAGGACTACACCAGACTAAATGTTTATACTATAAAATGTTTCATGGTCAATCGTTGCTTGTTTAAACTCGCCATATACCTTTTTCAACTTATTGCAAATGATTCATGTTATTTTTGGTCCCCAGTAATTAAAGATATAGCGTTTTATCCGATTACACATGCCCGTAACTGCTACTAACATTAAACTATGCGTCTTCTTGCAGAACAAAGTTTGCGCCATTCGATCCCTTTTGCTCGTAAACGAATTAACACGGAGTTCATCGTATTATCCTCCAGGGAAGAAATGTGAACTTACTCAAAAATCGGTCCCTAGTGATCACAATTTTTTCGCTACCTCGGTAGATCCGGATTGCGGAAGAAAAAAAATGATACAGTTATGCACGACCATATATAAGCAAATTGTTGAAATACCTACCTAACGCTGAAACCAAAACTTACACTATCAAACATTTTCCATGGCTTGGCCCACTAATTTGAACACTCTTTTGCCCCCAAATGATTTTGTTATTCAAAATTGATTATTGTGCCACGGATTCCATTCCAATTTCGGGTGATTTTCCTATTAACCAGAAACTAAAGTTCAGAAATTTTTAGACAAAGAGTTCCAGTTATAGAGCATGATCACGTGAGCGAACATTCGAAACGGATGACTTTTACCTATTTTTAACTATTAAGTCTGGTGGAGTTGAATTATTTTTTGGTAACGTGCATCAATTTTTGACCGAAAAAAACTAAAATTTACCGACTTTTTAATAAAACATAATTTTGACTTCCCTACATTCCCAACCACTTTTAGGGCCGATTTCACCAACATTTTTAATCATGGTTAGACGATCCTAATCACGATTTACGCGCCTTAACCATGGTTTGCAGAGTTGAGCGATTCCACCATGTTCGGTTAAGCATTGACCATGATTAAGAATTAATCGGCCGATTTTGGTCGATTACCGTTCTTAACCACAATTAAAGCCACAAGACAGCCAGTTCCGTGTACCGTACAACGAGCAATTTTGACTTTTTGATAAAAATACGTGTACGATGCCTCGTGCATTAGTGCGTGCCTTCGCATTAGCATTCCAAGAAGATGAGTTCGTCCGCCGTCCTAGATGGATAAGGGAAAGGAATGAGGACATAGTAGATTTGGATGAGGCCGATTTTAGAGTTCGGTACCGGCTTTCGAAGTCAATTGTTCTCAGCGTCCTGGAGCAAATAGAAGGCCACCTAGAATACCAGACTGACAGGTAAGGTACCCTCCTATTACAAGTTATTAATAGGTACCTACCTATTATAAGTTAATGTACCTACATATTACAAATACCTACCTACCTACCTATAAGTTAGTGCGCATGTTGTTTTTCCAACGAAGTGACTATTTGCCTACATTTCTGTTCACAGGAATCACTGTATTTCTCCGATAAATCAATTGTTGTGCGCCCTTAGATATTATGCGACGGGATGCTTTCAAGCCACGGCTGGTGATCTGTGCGGCTTCAGCACTACCTCAGCATGCCGCATAGTTCACAAGGTCAGCGTAGCCATTGCGTCGCTGCGCCGTCAGCATATCTGGTTTCCAGAAACCATTGAAGAGATCAGAAAAACTCAGCTGGAATTCTATCAGAGAGCAAGCTTCCCAAGGGTCATTGGTGCAATAGATTGCACCCACATCAAGTTTTGGCAGTCACCAGGTATGTGAAGTATCATAATGTAATTACCCATAACATTTATTAATTGTAATTTCTGAGAAACTGTTATGCTTTAGGTAGGTACCTATGTATGTATCTAAAAACTTAAAACCGCGTAGGTAACTACAAATCTTGACGAGTCCAAAACTGTTAATTCTAAAATTTGGTCAGTTATCCTGCATGACTGTACCTAGGCTCACACTATGTATATGTGCTACATACAAAATTCATTTCAGGCGGCGAAGCTCCAGAGCGCTTTAGAAACAGAAAAGGGTTCTTCTCACTCAACGTTCAAACCATATGCAATGCCAATATGGAGATTTTGGACCTGGTAGCCCGACATGACGGGAGTAGCCATGATTCGCGAATATTCCGAGAGTGCAGACGAAGAAGGTTGTTCGAGCAAGGCGTGTACGGCGATGCTGTTCTGGTAGGCGATAGCGGCTACGCCAGCAAAACTTACATGATGATACCTCTTCATGAGTGCCAAACGCCAGCGGAGCAACTATACAATGAATCCCACATCTGAACAAGGAATGTTGTCGAACGCATGTTTGGGATTTGGAAGAGGAGGTTTCCAGCTATGGCAATAGGATTGAGGGTGAAGCTGGAAAATAGTTTCCCCATCATAACAGCCACCGCCGTTTTACATAACATTGCGAGAAGAGCAGGAGAAGACGTCCCCAGAGGATATGAAGTTGTTCTTCCCGCTCCTTGGGAGGAGGTATTGGCTCAGGACGACATACCAGTTGAAAATCATGAGGAGCGTTCACAGCGCAGGGTCACACGGGACAACCATGAACGACACGCACTTATAAACAATTACTTTACCAGGTAAATCATATCACGCAGAATATTCCTCTTCAATTATACCTAAGAGTTATGTAAAAAATGTAAAGCTACATGCATATGTAGCAGTTATGAATCATTTCAGCAATACTGAAATGTATTTACATAACGAATACCAGAATGTATTTGTAGGCGCTATGTAACTGATCTGTTTACCTATTATGGTTTTTTTTCCAGACTGGCCAGACTACCATATCGCGACGGAGAGGAGGAACAATGCAACGGAATTCGAGTTTTTAAATATTATATTTTCCAGTAAATAAACGCTTTTTAAATCACTTCTAAATAATTGTAAATTGACTTCATTCGATGACATAGCTTTTGGTTTGGTACATCACATAAGTTTAACTTCAAAAACACAAGATGAGATCAAAAATTATTAATAAGATTAGTAAAGAAATAGGAACTGCAAGGTAGCAGCTACTTGTAGGTATGTAGAATCAACAATATAGGTAACCATACCTACGCTAACGAAGTTCTTAAAAGGCACATTTGGGACTTTTGTCACATCACATAACTTTAACGTCAAAAACAAGGTGAGATCAAAAATTATTAATAAGACTAGTCAAGAAATAGGAATTGCAAGGTAGGAGCTACTTGTAGGTATGCAGATTCAAAAATATAGGTAACCATTCCTACGTTAACAAACTTCTTAGAAGGCACATTATTTGGTACTTTTGGCACATCACATAACTTTAACGTCAAAAACAAGGTGAGATCAAAGATTATTAATAAGATTAGTCAAGAAATAGGAATAGCAAGGTAGGAGCTACTTGTATGTATGTAGATTCCTACGTTAACAAACTTCTAAAGGCACATTATTTGGTACTTTTGGCACATCACATAACTTTAACGTCAAAAACAAGGTGAGATCAAAAATTATTAATAAGATTAGTCAAGAAATAGGAATAGCAAGGTAGGAGCTACTTGTATGTATGTAGATTCCTACGTTAACAAACTTCTAAAGGCACATTATTTGGTACTTTTGGCACATCACATAACTTTAACGTCAAAAACAAGGTGAGATCAAAAATCTATACATATAATAAAACAGTGTCTGTTTGTTTGTCTCGGCATCAATTGAGAACGGCTGAACGTAGAAAGTTGCGGCTGGTACCATTTGACGCAGAATTTATCTGGGAAGGTTTATGAAAAATCCGCATTTGAATCTGTCCATCCGTTGAAACGCTATGAATGAAATACTACTAAAAAACGTGTTATAATCACTTCTATGAGGACGTTTATGCTTATAATAACTTTGAACGGTTGGACGTAAATCCGATTGTAATTAGATTCTGGATTCAGCTCGACGAGTACATTCAAGTGGTACTTCAATCAGGATGTTAGTGGGAGGGGGGTACAGGTTATGAGAGGGGGGGGGGGTCTACAGAAATTTCAAAACTACTTGACCAATTGGAGTGCAACTTTGGGAATTTGTTGTGTGAACATTGAGGAATGTTTCTAAAGGCCGGTTTACACGCTACGATATATCGTAGCGATTTCTCGACGTCAAGATTGAGCTGTGAATTGCACCAATAAATTGAAGAGTGGAGAGTCATTTACACGCTCCAATCAATTGTAACGATTTCTTATCGTCTCCAGCTATCGACCCCATTTAAAAAAGAATTTTGAAAAGCTGGACGAAGTAGTGTTGGACGAAGTAGTGTTGTTGAGTTTGATGATCGGATGTTTAGCCAAAAAAACGGAAAGATCGCGAAAACCTAGATCTAAGTGGAGCCGCGAGTGGTTATTGAAGAAGAGAGAATTGTCTCATGTGAAATTATTAAAGGAGACGCGGACTGAGCCAAATGATTGGCGAAATTATTTGAGGATGGACTAGGGGACATATCTTGAGCTGCTCAGCTTAGTTTCTCCTCTAAGCTATATATTTTTTTCTTATATATAAGCTAAGTCTTTTTTGTTTCTGTCGGAGTATTCCTTGCTCTTGACGAGCCACAAGCAAGGAAAACTTCTGTATAGTTCAATGAACTCCGTTAGAAACTCGCGAGGAGTCTGTTTTGATATATGATCTGCCATATAGACAAGAAAAATGCACGAAATCGTTGAGACAAGGAAGGTAGTGGTACCTGTCGCACTACAAGATTGCAAACTGAGAGAAATCGTAGCGAGAAATGCGTTCCCCTCGTTTACACGCTCCAACATGTCGCTACGATTCGCGGAAATTGATCCCGGCTGGGATCAACCATCCAATCCAACTCCAACTCCAATAAATCGCTACGATGTCCCATTTACACCTAACGATTTATTGTAACAACTCGATTGCTACGATAAATTGCTCCAATTTATTGGAGCGTGTAAACCGGCCTTAACCAGGTAGGGAGGGTTCATAGGATACGGGGGGGGGGGGGGGGTTAAAGGCAGTTAGGGTTGGCATTGGGGAAGGTTTCTGATCAGTTGAGGAGGGGGGGGGATACAGGGGGTGTCTGTTCTACCGTTGCGAAGCGCGGGTACACAGCTAGTTATTAATAAGATTAGTCAAGAAATAGGAATAGGAAGGTAGGAGCTACTTGTATGTATGTAGATTCCTACGTTAACAAACGTCTTAGAAGGCACATTATTTGGTACTTTTGGCACATCACATAACTTTAACGTCAAAAACAAGGTTCAAATTATTCAACGTCAAAAATTATTAATAAGATTAGTCAAGAAATAGGAATAGCAAGGTAGGAGCTACTTGTATGTATGTAGATTCCTACGTTAACAAACGTCTTAGAAGGCACATTATTTGGTACTTTTGGCACATCACATAACTTTAACGTCAAAAACAAGGTTCAAATTATTCAACGTCAAAAATTATTAATAAGATTAGTCAAGAAATAGGAATAGCAAGGTAGGAGCTACTTGTATGTATGTAGATTCCTACGTTAACAAACTTCTTAGAAGGCACATTATTTGGTACTTTTGGCACATCACATAACTTTAACGTCAAAAACAAGGTGAGATCAAAAATTATTAATAAGATTAGTCAAGATATAGGAATTGCAAGGTAGGAGCTACTTGTAGGTATGCAGATTCAAAAATATAGGTAACCCTACATACCTACGTTAACAAACTTCTTAGAAGGCACGTTATTTGGTACTTTTGGCACATCACATAATTAACGCCAAAAACACAACATGAGATCGAAAATTCTTAAGAAGACTAGTGAAGAAACAAGAATTGCAAGGTACTTATAGGTATACACATTCAAAAGTATAACCATACCTACGTTAACTTCTCAAAAGGCAGAACAGTAATAAATATGGAAACAAATGACCTAGTTACAACATCAACCGATACCTCATTGTAATTCCCATACTTGCCCGGTTTCCTTTTCGAGTTTAACTCTCTCTAGCTCCGTTTTAATTTTTTCCTGCTTCGTTTTTTCGTTCTCCTGCACCAATTTTTCTTTCTCCTGCAGTAACTGGAGCTCTAAAATTTGCATTCTGATGGTATGCTCCTCGCTGGCTTGAGCTGTCGCCGAGGTCAAAGTACCAAGTTTGGCTTCCATCAACGACTCGGCTTCTGGTCTCCTGAGCACAGGCCGTCGACGGGACATGGTGTTTTTCTGTCCTGCAGTGGGGGGAGGGACATTGCATTACTACTATAATGAAACAGGCCTTTTCTGTTAATGAAAGTACTCTATTTTTTTTTAACCAACTGCAATTTTCTACGATGTTTTTTCGTTTAGTACTTTCTAGTTCTTCACTGACGACGTCAAATGAGCCCTCTCTCTTGTTGGGACCCATCAGACCAGTGACGTCACCAGTAGGTAAACAAAACTTGGACAAATTATAGTCGTTATAAGAATTAATTAATTGAACTTATATTTATTGTGTGAGGGTATCGCAACATTCCTACCTGCAACGTTTACTCCAGTTCTTGGCAGACGCAGGGGAGAAGAAATGCGTTCCTTCAGCATTGATGGGTTGTACAGGGACCAGTCAGTGGGTTGGAATCTCTCATTTGTTGCCGAGTTGCCAACACCGTCATGTTCATTATCGTCCTGCAATGTAGGAAAAAATGAATGTATATGATGGCACGGTGGAACACATGTTTGTTCGACACATGGGCACTATGGAACCACTTTTTACTTTCCTTACCATCACCGAAAATTTGAAAAGGAAGTTATACAGTCGGCCTTCTTTCAGTCAAGGGAATACAGAAAATTTTGGAAAACAAAGTAAAATGTAAAAATATAATGCGTTCTGACTGATACAGACGTACCTAGTACCTACCTAGGCCGAACATTTGCGTTCAAGCATCAAATGCAATAATTTCTTTTAACTTTGATGATCTATTTTTTTTCTTTACTGAATTCCGTTATGAAGACGCCTACCTACAATTCTCATTGCAGATTTACCTACAATTCTCTCGCGATATTTGCGGTTCTATTATAAATAATTACTACAACATAAAACTAAAAAATGGATAGGTACCTATGTACAAAATGGCAACAACAACAACTATGCCAACATTAACCTGTTTGTCTATTTAAAAATTTACCTCTCCATCAACAGCGACCGACAGTTCAATAGTCTCCTCCGATATCTGAGGGTTTCCGCCTGTAACAACAATTCAGCACGTAATAACATTAGATAACCATTATAAAATCTTGGGTAACAAATTCTTATGCAGGTACTTTATCGTAAAGTACAAAGAGGGATATACCATGAGTGGGGGTAGGTACGATAATATAAATCTTGGGTATGTACCTACCTGTGGTAGCTGGATATTCAACCAGTAGACCAATACTTTCTGCCGGTATCTCAGGTTTTCTGTCTGTAATAACAAGTTATTAGGTACATAATACAATTGGGTGGTAACATATTTTTGGGAAGGTAAGTACCTATCATAGTACAAACAGAGATATGAGCGGGATAATGTAGGTAATACTTCCCGTTTGCGTTGTTTGTTTCAAGCAAAATTGTTAGGCTGAAATGGTTATAGTTTGGATTTTACTAGGGTTTGAAGGTCTTGGTGTGGGTTATTATCAGTAAAATGATCCCACACTCATGTTCCTGTCCTTTTAGCGAATTTTCAAAGAAAATGAAGCTATTGCAATGGCTTCGAAATTTAAATAATATAAATTTTTGGAAATTTTCTTCATAGAAATCCGTTTCAGACCATTCTAAAACGATTCCTGAAATTTAACACTTTTTTATATGTATATATATATATATATATATATATATATATTTATATATGTGTCACTCCAGACGATAACTCTCGATAGAATTGAGATAAACAGCTCAAATTTGCACAAAAAATCTATCTTGGCAATCGAAAGGCTAAGTTCGAAGATGGGCGAAATTGGCCTACTCTAAGGAGGGTTTTGGCGCATTTAAAGTGCGCAAAAATTACCCAAAAATCCCCAAAATGTTATTTTCCAACAAGTGACCCCTCATTTTAAAGGTTTTTGCACGCTGAACACGATGGTGGAATCGGATTTTAGATATCTTGATCCGTTCTCAAATTAGAGCATTTAAAGTGCGCAAAAATTACCTAAAAATCCCCAAAATGTTATTTTCTAACAAGTGACCCCTCATTTTAAAGGTTTTTGCACGCTGAACACGATGGTGGAATCGGATTTTAGATATCTTGATCCGTTCTCAAATTAGAGCATTTAAAGTGCGCAAAAATTACCCAAAAATCCCCAAAATGTTATTTTCCAACAAGTGACCCCTCATTTTAAAGGTTTTTGCACGCTGAACACGATGGTGGAATCGGATTTTAGATATCTTGATCCGTTCTCAAATTAGAGCATTTAAAGTGCGCAAAAATTACCCAAAAATCCCCAAAATGTTATTTTCTAACAAGTGACCCCTCATTTTAAAGGTTTTTGCACGCTGAACACGATAGTGAAATCGGATTTTAGATATCTAAATCCGTTCTTAAATTAGAGCATTTAAAGTGCGCAAAAATTACCCAAAACTAGGATAATCTTTAAACTCTTACCCCCACCCCCTTAGAGTGGTCAGATTGAAAAATGTGAGAAGTATTAATTGAAGACGAGAGTTCGAAGCAAAAAAGGGGGAGGCAAACGATTAGTACAACTCCTTGAATTTACCCACAGCGATCAAATAAATAAGCACTTAGTACAATTACGTAATAAACAAACGGTAGAATCAGGATGGACAAAACGTACAAATTAAAATAAATACGAAGAGAATATACATAGAAAACCAAATTTTAGACCGAAGTTTTCCTTTATTCAAAACCATAGCCATTAATTCGAATATTTCTTTGAAAATTCGCTCATTAAGTCATGCTGCATGACTGATTTTTTTCGTTTGGAGTACCTAGACGAAATGCCTGTTACTAGCCTAGGTTAATAAACGGTAGGTACGTACCAGCAGACTGACTCGCTTCATCATCGTCGGTGTTGTCGTTGTCGTAGGGATTTGCGAAGGCTTCTACGTGGGGGCGAATGAGCGCCACAACAAGTTCTGTCACTGGGTCATTCAACATTTGTTGTGGTTTTCCTCCCCCTGTACAGATCATTCCACAGTTATTACCATTAAAATGCAGCACAAACAAATAGGTACCTATTGATGAATTAAGATAAGGTAAAGTAGGTAGAGAAGCAAAAATACATTATGTGCCTACCTGTTCCTTTGACATTGCTGTTTTGGGCACACCGAGAGAAAAATGTGGCGCACCATGCCCGCTAGGAACACTCGGAATTGATTTCCCGATAGGAAACCTAGCGGGTGTGCCTAATCCCAAGCGGGTAGGGTGAAAATCGTATCGGGTGATGGTAAAAATCTATCGGGAAGACGTAACTCCAATCGGGTACGACATAAATTTCTATCGGGCTGCCATAAAAATCTATCGGGCTGTTAGATTAGCCCCTCCTATCGGGTATGGTTCGGATATTTTTGTATCGGGCATTCGTAAAAACAAGCGGGTTTTGGTAATTCCTAACGGGTATTCGTCAAAATCGTATCGGGTGGCGACTTAACCCTAACGGGCTTTTATAAATGGGAACTACACCCGTTAAGAAATCAATCGGGTCTGTTGGTTGTCTATCGGGTTTCATAACAAATTCCTATCGGGTCCATGAAACCCAAGCGAGCATGCAAATATTCCAAAAAATACCCGTTAGCGCACTATCGGGTCATCTGAACATTTACGTCTCCCGTTTGATGATCTATCGGGTTTTTTTCAAAATTCCTAGCGGGTGTATGAAAAACGATCTAGCTAGCAAATGTTGAAAAAAATACCCGTTAGCACACTATCGGGTCATCTGAGCATTTACGTCTCCCGTTTGATAACCTATCGGGTTTATGCAAAATTCCTATCGGGTGTATGAAAAACGATCTAGCTAGCAAATGTTGAAAAAAAATACCCGTTAGCTGACTGTCGGGTCATCTGAGCATTAAGATCTCCCGATTGATAACCTATCGGGTTTATGCAAAATTCCTATCGGGTGTATGAAAAACGATCTAGCTAGCAAATGTTGAAAAAAATACCCGTTAGCACACTATCGGGTCATCTGAGCATTTACGTCTCCCGTTTGATAACCTATCGGGTTTTATGCAAACCTCCTATCGGGTGTACGAAAAACAATCGAGCATGGAAATGTTCAAAAAAATACCTGTTAGCTGACTGTCGGGTCATCTGAGCATTAAGATCTCCCGATTGATAATCTATCGGGTTTATACAAAATTCCTATCGGGTAGAAATAAAATTAATCGAGCTGGGAAATATGCATAAAATACCCGTTAGCGCCTATCGGGTGAAATAATTGTCAAGAGCTCCCCCTTAATAATCTATCGGGTTACATCACACATCGCTATCGGGCCTATGAAAGCCAATCGAGCAGGGAAATAGTGAACAAAAATACCCGTTAGTCTTCCTATCGGGTGATGTTTGTTGCTAACAACACCCGATTGAAGATCTACCATTTCCATTGAGTGATCCCTATCGGGTAGAGAAAAATCGATCGAGCTGAGAAATATTCATAAAATACCCGTTAGCCACCAATCGGGTGATATAATTGTTAACAGCTCCCGCTTAATAATCAACCGGGTTGCATCGACCAACATCTATCGGGTTGAACAATGCAATCGAGCAGGGAAATGCCGAACAAAATACCCGTTAGTAGCTCTATCGGGTGGATGTAATTGATAACAACACCCGAGTGAACATCTATCGGGTTGCACAGACGAGTCTCTATCGGGTTTTGGAAAATCAATGGAGCAGGAAAATATTGAAAAAATACCCGTTGGCTGCCTATCGGGTGATATAATTGTTAACAGCTCCCGCTTAGTAATCAATCGGGTTGTCCAATGATTCCCTATCGAGTAGGCAACATTTCTATCGGGTGTCAATTAGGTCCCGCCACAATTTGAACTTGGTCGAAGGGGCATTGGCTCCGGAGATGGATTCACAAATTTTTTCCCAGGTTCCGAGTGAGCGTTGAAGGGTTTTACAATTTGAACTTGGTCAAAGGGGCATTGGCTCTGGAGACGGATTCACAAATATTTTCCCAGGTTCCGAGTGACCGTTGAAAGGTTTTATGTGAGGATTTAGATGCGTACAATTCTCACACAAAAGCCTGCAACGGTGAATGAAGAGTTGGGAAAATATTTGTGGTTTAATGATAGCTCAGGTAGCCCGAATCCCTGTGAGGAGGTATAGGAAGCGAAGCCTGCAGTCACCATTTCTAAAGGATAACTGTTTTTGGGGAGTGGTGAGAATTTGAGAATAACAACTCTTTCCCTTCACCTCCCGTAAATATGGACGTTTGGAGGACATGTACTTGTTACCATGGGAGGGTTCACGCGAAGAAATATGGTAAAGTTGAGGGAATTGTGAAGGACATGATACTGGACCTGAAAATTAAAAACGCTGCAAAGTCCTTGTCACGCATGGGTTTATTATTATTCTATATGCAGAAATGGTGGCTGTTCATTTATTGTTGCTTTCATGTAAAATAATTATTGAAATAGTTATTTCCGGTGGTTCCCACAAATTTTGGCCCCCAAAACTTGAATTAGGTATACCTACGCTTTTTTTTCTTTTTTATTTCAAATTATCTTTGATCATTGCCCAACCCACCCGCCCATTTACCCGCAGGGTGGCTGTCCACAAGCATAATCCAATTGACATGTTGTCGTCCTTCACCAGTTTTCGAGTTTTATATATATTATCAACAGATTTATGCTGAGCACCCCCACCTGAGAGAATTATGACTCCGTATTTTTTTTTTGTACTGATGAGTCCTCAGTATAGTCGAGAGTCAGTTAGACTTGGTTTTCATTGAATTTTTACCTCCCCTCCCAACGAGTATTTCTCTCTGGTGCGGGGGGGTGCTCGACCTCGTTGAAATACCCGTTAGTAGCTCTATCGGGTGGATGTAATAGATAACAACACCCGATTGAACATCTATCCGGTTGCACATACGAGTCCCTATCGGGTTTTGGAAAACCAATCGAGCAGGAAAATATTCAAAAAATACCCGTTGGCTGCCTATCGGGTGATATAATTGTTAACAGCTCCCGCTTAGTAATCAATCGGGTTGTCCAATGATTCCCTATCGAGTAGGCAACAAGTCTATCGGGTATTAATTAGTTCCAGCCACAATTTGAACTTGGTCGAAGGGGCATTGGCTCTGAAGACGGATTCACAAATATTTTCCGAGGTTCCGAGTGAGCGTTGAAGGGTTTTACATTTTGAACTTGGTCAAAGGGGCATTGGCTCTGGAGACGGTTTCACAAATATTTTCCCAGGTTCCGAGTGACCATTGAAAGGTTTTATGTGAGGATTTAGATGCGTACAATTCTCACACAAAAGCCTGCAACGGTGAATGAAGAGTTGGGAAAATATTTGTGGTTTAATGATAGCTCAGGTAGCCCGAATCCCTGTGAGGAGGTATAGGAAGCGAAGCCTGCAGTCACCATTTCTAAAGGATAACTGTTTTTGGGGAGTGGTGAGAATACGAGAATAACAACTGTTTCCCTTCACCTCCCGTAAATAAGGACGTTTGGAGGACATGTACTTGTTACCATGGGAGGGTTCACGCGAAGAAATATGGTAAAGTTGAGGGAATTGTGAAGGACAGATACTGGACGTGAAAATTAAAAACGGAAACAACAAAATGAATATGTAATGGATGTTGCCTCTCATTAGGCGAATTTTAGGATATATTTTCCGAAAAATTTTCCAGGATTAAATGATGTCTATCGGGTTGTAATGAGAAATCGCTATCGGGCCCATGAAAGCCAATCGAGCAGGGAGATATTCAAAAGATATCCGTTAGCATCGTAACGGTTCATCTCATAGCTCCCGATACATAATCAACCGGGTTGCATCGACCAACGTCTATCGGGTTGAACAATGCAATCGAGCAGGGAAATGCCGAACAAAATACCCGTTAGTAGCTCTATCGGGTGGATGTAATTGATAACAACACCCGATTGAACATCTATCGGGTTGAACAGACGAGTCCCTATCGGGTTTTGGAAAACCAATCGAGCAGGAAAAAATTCGAAAAAATCCCCGTTGGCTGCCTATCGGGTGATATAATTGTTAACAGCTCCCGCTTAGTAAACAATCGGGTTGTCCAATGATTCCCTATCGAGTAGGCAACATTTCTATCGGGTATTAATTAGTTCCCGCCACAATTTGAACTTGGTCGAAGGGGCATTGGCTCTGAAGACGGATTCACAAATATTTTCCCAGTTTCCGAGTGACCGTTGAAGGGTTTCATGTGAGGATTTTTAATGATATGTTTAATAGGTAATATGTCGTAACGTATAAGTGATCAGGAATTTGAGTAACAGCAAGGAATTTGAATTTGAAGCGCATACTTTTCAATGCAAGTAAATTAGGTGTATATAAGTATACCACATAAAAACGTATTGTACACGCATGTATAAAACACGTTTGTAGGACATCCGATTGTTACCATGCAAAGGATATGGAGAAATACTGAACTTGGCAGAATCGTCATGGTTCGGATTCAGCAGAAATAACTGAAAATTGGGAACAACAATTAAACAGTATTTTGGAAAACGGTTGTTGAGCGCATGATGACCTATAATAATAATAATATATTCGTGGGCGAGAAGTAATTTGGCATGAGCCAAATTGAGTAGTTTGGCGGGTCATTTTCACCCGAGCTATACTCATTGTGTGACCATCTCTGTGAATGAAGTGTAATATAATATTATATTGTATTGCATACAGTTTTGATAAAAACGACAGCATTTACAAAGTGATGTGCGTCGCTTTTGCAACTTTTCATGTGTCATTCAATGCCGGAAGGAATCTGAGGGCAGAAAGTACCTATACGTCATTTATTTCTAAGTCCATTACATGTTGTAAGTTGTTATGTTGAGCATGTACATGCTTAAATTATCAATTAAATTGAATTATCAATGGAAAGAGTCGTTAATGACTCGGGGTATTTGCGATGGGGATTTTTTAATGTTTTTTCCCAGTAGGCACAGGTACCTATATACTAATGGTAGGCACGTAGGAGTTTCTGGCAGAAATGTTAGAAAAACCGTACACTTGTTAGCAAGTGAGTGAAAACCCGATACGAATTGAAAAAAAAAAAAAACCACAGTCATGCAGCGTGGCTATAAGAGCGAATTTTCGAAGAAATAAGTGATTTTATGTAAAATGTGATGTTTGGGATATCCCATTCAAATATGGGCAATCTTAAACTTATTGGGTAATTATAGGTATTCCAGTATGACGCTATTCGGTTAATTCGGTATGCATGAAATATGGGCATACGTTACAAATTTTTTGTTCCATTTTTTGCCGAGTAACACCTCGTTTTATAGATTTTCCAACCCTGAACACGATGGTAAAGTCAGAATTGCGATATCCCATTCCGTTATCAGATTAGAGCAAACGAACCAGGAAGAACATCTCAAGAAATAACCACGTTCCTTCATCTTCAAAGTGCTCCAGTTTGAGAAAGGAATGAGATATCGCAATTATGATTTCACCATCGTGTTCAGCTTACAAAAACCTTTAAAATGAGGTGTCACTTGTCAGACTGCTTCATTTTGGGAATTTATGGGTAATTTTTCTCCCCTAAAACTCCCCAAAATTCCCCCTTAGAGTGACCCGATTCTGCCCATCTACGAACTTAGCCTGTCGATTGCCAAGACAGATTTTTCGTGCAAATTTGAACTTTTTATCTCAATTCTTTCGAGAGTTATCGTCTGGAATGACACATACATATATATATTAACCCAGTGAGTCTTTAACCAAGAACATGTCTTTCGGCAGTGAATTCAGGATGGTCTGAAACGGATTTTGGTATAAAAATCTTTCGGAAATTCGAGTTTTAAACATTTTGGACCGAGAACAATAGCTTCCTTTTCTTCGAAAATTCCCTAAAACCCGTTACGAGTTTCAAACTACCCGTTAGGAAGTTGTGAAAAACCCGATAGGCGTAACAGAAACTCGATGGGAATCGGAAAACCGTTTGAAATCGGGAAACCCGACACGATTGAAAGAAAAACCCGATTGGGAGGTAAAAAGACGTTACGACATTCGTAAACCCGATAGGAGTTGAAAAAGACGTTACGGCATTCGGGAACCCGATGGGAGACAGAAAACACCCGATAGGAATCTGAATTTGGATACCCGATGGAAATCTCAACACCCGATAGGGGATTTGAAAAAGTCGCTAGAAACATTCAGACACCCGATAGAAGGTAAAAAACACCCGATAGGAGTCAACGCCTGCCCGCTTGGAGCAGGGAAACCCGTTACCAGGTGGGTCATGGTGGGGAGACCTCTATATAACCCCAACGTCCCCTTATGGCGACAACCACTTCTCCCCGATCAGTCGCGTCCTCACGTTCACGTGTTCTACTTACTTCCCTGTGCTTATTCTTTATTCAGTCTGTGTGTTGCGGTCGTGTTTCAAATCAGTTGTGTTTCAAATCAGCTGTGTTTCAAATTAGTTGTGTTTCTAGTTTGTTGTGCTTCAATTATTAACGTTCACCCGTCACCAAACAACATTCGGTCCCTGGTACGTTGTACTACGCAATTCGTTTTAATTGCAATGGCGGACCAACGCTTGACTGATGTTCTACAGTCTTGGAAATTGGATGCAAGAATCGTTACTGCATTTGAAGGTTAGCAAAAATTTGTTTTACTATTTTTCTATAATATTCCGATTTCATGATAATCACATATACCCTATAACTTCCAAATCCAAACTGACATTTCAGTTTGAATTTCATTTTGTGTTGTTGAGCATTACTTATCATTTCCTTTTGCCAACGTATTTACCAATGCTAATTTTTGTTGTATAATATTCCGATTTCAAGATGTACACGTAGCTATGACTTACGCACCCAAACTGACAAATTGAATTTGAATTTTTTTTTCTTGAGTATATTTCCTTTTGCCAACGTATTTACCAAATGAAAGTTTTTGTAGTATAACAGTCTGCTTTCAATATAATTAATCACATCACTTCCAAATCCAAACTGACATTTCAATTTGAATTTCATTTTGTGTTGTTGAGCATTACTTATCATTTCCTTTTGCCAACGTATTTACCAATGCTAATTTTTGTTGTATAATATTCCGATTTCAAGATGTACACGTAGCTATGACTTACGCACCCAAACTGACAAATTGAATTTGAATTTTTTTTTCTTGAGTATATTTCCTTTTGCCAACGTATTTACCAAATGAAAGTTTTTGTAGTATAACAGTCTGCTTTCAATATAATTAATCACATCACTTCCAAATCCAAACTGACATTTCAATTTGAATTTCATTTTGTGTTGTTGAGCATTACTTATCATTTCCTTTTGCCAACGTATTTACCAATGCTAATTTTTGTTGTATAATATTCCGATTTCAAGATGTACACGTAGCTATGACTTACGCACCCAAACTGACAAATTGAATTTGAATTTTTTTTTCTTGAGTATATTTCCTTTTGCCAACGTATTTACCAAATGAAAGTTTTTGTAGTATAACAGTCTGCTTTCAATATAATTAATCACATCACTTCCAAATCCAAACTGACATTTCAATTTGAATTTCATTTTGTGTTGTTGAGCATTACTTATCATTTCCTTTTGCCAACGTATTTACCAATGCTAATTTTTGTTGTATAATATTCCGATTTCAAGATGTACACGTAGCTATGACTTACGCACCCAAACTGACAAATTGAATTTGAATTTTTTTTTCTTGAGTATATTTCCTTTTGCCAACGTATTTACCAAATGAAAGTTTTTGTAGTATAACAGTCTGCTTTCAATATAATTAATCACATCACTTCCAAATCCAAACTGACATTTCAATTTGAATTTCATTTTGTGTTGTTGAGCATTACTTATCATTTCCTTTTGCCAACGTATTTACCAATGCTAATTTTTGTTGTATAATATTCCGATTTCAAGATGTACACGTAGCTATGACTTACGCACCCAAACTGACAATTTGAATTTGAATTTTTTTTCTTGAGTATATTTCCTTTTGCCAACGTATTTACCAAATGAAAGTTTTTGTAGTATAACAGTCTGCTTTCAGTATAATTAATCACATCACTTCCAAATCCAAACTGACATTTCAATTTGAATTTCATTTTGTGTTGTTGAGCATTACTTATCATTTCCTTTTGCCAACGTATTTACCAATGCTAATTTTTGTTGTATAATATTCCGATTTCAAGATGTACACGTAGCTATGACTTACGCACCCAAACTGACAATTTGAATTTGAATTTTTTTTCTTGAGTATATTTCCTTTTGCCAACGTATTTACCAAATGAAAGTTTTTGTAGTATAACAGTCTGCTTTCAGTATAATTAATCACATCACTTCCAAATCCAAACTGACATTTCAATTTGAATTTCATTTTGTGTTGTTGAGCATTACTTATCATTTCCTTTTGCCAACGTATTTACCAATGCTAATTTTTGTTGTATAAAATTCCGATTTCAAGATGTACACGTAGCTATGACTTACGCAGCCAAAGTGACAAATTGAATTTGAATTTTTTTTTCTTGAGCATATTTCCTTTTGCCAACGTATTCACCAAATGAAAGTTTTTGTAGTATAACAGTCTGCTTTCAATATAATTAATCACATCACTTCCAAATCCAAACTGACATTTCAATTTGAATTTCATTTTGTGTTGTTGAGCATTACTTATCATTTCCTTTTGCCAACGTATTTACCAATGCTAATTTTTGTTGTATAAAATTCCGATTTCAAGATGTACACGTAGCTATGACTTACGCAGCCAAACTGACAATTTGAATTTGAATTTTTTTTCTTGAGTATATTTCCTTTTGCCAACGTATTTACCAAATGAAAGTTTTTGTAGTATAACAGTCTGCTTTCAATATAATTAATCACATCACTTCCAAATCCAAACTGACATTTCAATTTGAATTTCATTTTGTGTTGTTGAGCATTACTTATCATTTCCTTTTGCCAACGTATTTACCAATGCTAATTTTTGTTGTATAATATTCCGATTTCATGATGATCTTGGTTTGAGTTGCATTGTTACGGTATCGGGAAATTGCTAAGTGTGTTAGTGCCCGTTAGTAATTCAATCGGGTATTATTAGACGTGAAATACTTGCACCAACTTGTTTCCGTTGTCCCTTCTATACATAACGGGTGTTTGAGGGTATGGGTACCCGTTAGTAATCCAATCGGGTATTGTTGTACTTTAAAATATTTTCAACAAACTGTTTTGCCTTGCCGCTTGTAGTTGTATCGGGTGTTCACTTCGTTCCAAACGGGTTCATCCGGACTTTGCCAAATATTCGTAAACATTCGTAACGGGTGTTTGTGGTTGTGAGTACCCGTTAGTAATCCAATCGGGTAGTGTTGTACTTTAAAATATTTTCAACAAACTGTTTTGCCTTGCCGCTTGTAGTTGTATCGGGTGTTCACTTCGTTCCAAACGGGTTCATCCGGACTTTGCCAAATATTCGTAAACATTCGTAACGGGTGTTTGTGGTTGTGAGTACCCGTTAGTAATCCAATCGGGTATTGTTGTACTTTAAAATATTTTCAACAAACTGTTTTGCCTTGCCGCTTGTAGTTGTATCGGGTGTTCACTTCGTTCCAAACGGGTTCATCCGGACTTTGCCAAATATTCGTAAACATTCGTAACGGGTGTTTGTGGTTGTGAGTACCCGTTAGTAATCCAATCGGGTATTGTTGTACTTTAAAATATTTTCAACAAACTGTTTTGCCTTGCCGCTTGTAGTTGTATCGGGTGTTCACTTCGTTCCAAACGGGTTCATCCGGACTTTGCCAAATATTCGTAAACATTCGTAACGGGTGTTTGTGGTTGTGAGTACCCGTTAGTAATCCAATCGGGTATTGTTGTACTTTAAAATATTTTCAACAAACTGTTTTGCCTTGCCGCTTGTAGTTGTATCGGGTGTTCACTTCGTTCCAAACGGGTTCATCCGGACTTTGCCAAATATTCGTAAACATTCGTAACGGGTGTTTGTGGTTGTGAGTACCCGTTAGTAATCCAATCGGGTATTGTTGTACTTTAAAATATTTTCAACAAACTGTTTTGCCTTGCCGCTTGTAGTCATATCGGGTGTTCACTTGGTCTCATGGCTGACTTTTTTTTCCCCTGCACAGCTGCCAGATTCGAAACTGGCGAATTACGCAACCTAGAACCAGGCAATATCCTCTGGGAAGCAGTAGCACGAGGACTGTGGACTCCGAGGGACAAGATGCGATACACAGCAGGGTGGAAGACGAATTTCGGTCCACTCTCCTCTCCCAGTTCTTCGACATCTCTTGCTAGACCCCTATCAAGTGACGACTCCACGCGAACACTTCCTACCCAGGTGAGTGTTGCCAATTACAATTACAGACGACAGGCAGACAGAAACAGTGTTCATGTTTGACAATAACTTCCTGCATATAATATGTATTGTTACGAGGTGAACGGTGTTGTTGTTGCAGTTTTACTCCTCGACGCCTCGCCTTAGAGACTCGTTGCCGAGTGAACTACAGCTCAGCGAGGAATCGTCTGACGATGACGACGAATCCGCCGCCACAACCGACGACGACCCCCAATTCGCCAGTTACAAGGGAGTCGATAAGACTGCTTTCATCAGCACTTCAGATGAGGTAATGTGCATCACACCATCCGTGGGTGAAATAGTATCACGTACTCATAGTCAAACCTAGGGTTTTTATATTAAATTTACATCTCTTCCTCTCTCCCCAACAGATCACAGCAATACTACAACAATCAGAGAAGGGGCGGAGGTGCATGGAGCTAGCAAGGCCCGAGAATACCAAGGCAGTCAGCCCATCCGACAGGAAGGCGGTAGCGGATGTTGTCATAAACCACCTTCACCGACAAGCCACCCCCGCGGGTGCGAACGTCATCCCCCATTTCTCTTACAAAGAATTGAAGTGAGTGACACCTTGAAATTTGTGATTACGCATTGTTTGTTAGTATACATGTTGGGTACTCTTATCTTAACATTCCTCTGCATAAAGACATAATAATCACGTCTTTGAATTGTTGTGTACGTTTCAGTTTCATAGCTGCTCAGTTGGCGAGATATTTCCGGGATCCCCCCTCGCTGTGGTTTACTTTATCAGCATCGACACGGGGGGGCTCGTCACACAGCAGTGACAGCACGCCGACGAAAAAACCAAGGAAGTACCCCTACGGGCACTTGTGGAGCAAAGTAAACAACCTCAAGGACTCCTGGAGGAAGGCCAATAAAGAAAAGTACGATAAAATAAAGGAGGCCAAGAAGGCAAGTGAAGCAAGGAAACGGAAGGGAGGCAAACAGAAGAGGGCCTACACAAAGAAGCCGAAGCAGCCAACCACCTCCCCTCCGCCCGTACGGAAAACTCTGACAGGTGAGTCTACTCTCTATTCATCTCTTTTCCTCCTACCACCCTCCTTGTCTGCCGTTTCTGTGTTATTTATTGTGAGGAGTCGTAACCGTTGATGTTATTTTCCTAGAGTGGAAAGAGGAACTCGAAAAACATCACTCCATCCAAACCATCAGGGGAGGTGATTGGTTGGACCGAGCGTCGATCCCCGAAGAGATACAAGAGGCGTTACGGAGGACAGCGAAGCTGCGGCACGACTACCTATGCTGTGAAGACAACAGCCTCTCCGACTACTTCGACTACTTCCCGTTCTTCAAGTCGTCCGCCCACGCAGCGAAAGTGGTGAGTTCATAATTTGAACGTATTTCATGTGCTCTGTTTATATACTTGTGCCTGCTGTTGTTTAAAGCGAGGAATATTTTTTAGTAATCGCTAATGATAGTTGTTGTTTTCTGTTACAGATAGAATCTGATTTCAAGGAGCTCTATACCATCCCGGAGGGGAGGCTGTATGAAAAGCTGAGAGAACTCCACCCGGCCATAGTCCAAGAGGCTAGCAGGTCTTCCAGAAGCGTGGAAGGGTGGGACACGATCGTCGAGTCGTTACTGTCGTACTACGAAAAAAATACCGGTGAGAAATAATTGTGATTAGCCTACTCTGTGTTCAAATTGACTAGGAATCGTTTTTTCAACTTTAATATTTTGTTGTTATACCAGGGATTCTTCTTCTTCACGCTTTGTAAACAAATGATTTGTTGAAATTGCTTTATTTGACCATGAGGTGGTTGTAATGACTGAATCGTACTGTACGAACGTGTTGCTAATGTGCTCCGTGATATTTCAGAGGAGGACAAGAGAACGACTGCAGCTCTCGTCGCCCTCCCGTTCGCTATGGGGACTCACCGGTTGAAGAAGAGGGCAGGACTTAGAGCTCCGGTTCAGATCTCGAAGAAGGAGTCGGCAGATCACTTCGTCAAATTCCTGGACTCAGATTCTGAGGTGGACAACCTCCACGCCAAACGCCTGGAGGAAGCGGAACACGGAACATTGCAACCGTATGTCATAGCAATAGGAAAATTAGGTTCCGTCAGCCATTGTCTAGTCAAATACTTAGATTTTAGCCTTAGAACTGACACCATACTCCAGGCGGTCGATCTTTGTTTTAAATTAATAATCGTGCTGAACTGCGAGTACCCACCTCAGTGTACACACATCTGGCAAACTCTAGAATGGGTGTGCTATGATTTAAAGGTTTCTAAAAACTACCTCCACTCTGTCGTGACTATCGCTTCCACCTGTGCTCACTTCCTACGTTACCACGTTACACCCACCCCTGCTGCTCCTGCTGATGGTAGCTCCAGTGATGAAAAATCACTTGTACGAGTGTTGATACAAAAATACGACATTATAGAGGGTCAATGTGTATGCTTTGTTGAGAGTCTCAGAACAGGTGAATTGGTAACTTTCTTAAACTTAACTGGGGACAACATAATACAGTCTAACATTCTTGGTGATTCGGAACTGTTACTTTATGGTACTTGTACAAAAGCGTTTGCAGAACAACACGGATTGATTGCTTACAGTATAGATACCACCACAACCGAAATACTTGGTGCCCTTCACATAACAGATAGTCCTGCTTCAGTATCATTACCTTTGCCGTCAACTCCGGGTGTTGAGTCACATTTGCCATCAACTTCAGGGGGTGTTGAGTCACATTTGCCATTCACTTCAAGTTCCAAATCACTTTTTGACCCATCTGAGGAGGTACATCTACCATCAGCAACAGCAGTTCCTCCTGAGGCAAGCCCTGCCCTTTCAGGTGTATCTGAACCACCTCCCCTTCTGTCTCCTACATGGCCAAGAACTCCCCTTAAGGAAGCTGGATTCTACAAAGAGAGTAGGACTCCGAAAAGATTGACCCCGTCTAAAACAACCCCGTCTAAAACAACCCCGTCTAAAACAACCCCGTCTAAAACAACCCCGTCTAAAACAACCCCGTCTAAAACAACCCCGTCTAAAACAACCCCGTCTAAAACAACCCCGTCTAAAACAACCCCGTCTAAAACAACACCATGTAAAACCACCCCATCTAAACTAACCACTGCAACAGCCACTCCTGAGTCTGATACCAGCACTCTGCCCGTGTCCCCACCTCCACACTTCAGCAGCTCCCCTGCATCATCCAGCGATCCGGGCAGTACTCCCAAGTCCTTGCAGGATTTGGTCGAACGCCAGAAACTGGCGGTACGTGGCAGTAAGAGTAAAAAATAGCTAACATACCCATCACGTCCTCACCACTGATTGCTTTACAACGTGTCTACACTGAGGTGGTGCTAGTTAGTTACCATTTGTGCATCAACTGTTCCTTGATGACCATTCTGAATAATATGTAAATAACATTCTATAATAATATATATTCTAAATAAAATTTTTTTGAAGTCGACCATATTTCATTGGGTATAATATATACATCACTGTTCCAACATGAGTGGTACAGAACATTACAAATTTCACTACTGTCCCTTAACATTCAGAGAAGTTGAATTTCATTCATTTTAAAAACTGTCGAACCGCCGATATACTTTCCCAAATACGTTGTAGTTAAAGCTCTAGACTATACGTATTAGTGCGAAACAACCTGTGATTAAACATAAACATAGACAATTATATATATATATATATATATATATATATGCATACGTTATCAAATATTGTTGCATATAACGAGTCCAATAAACTGTGATACTGTTAATGTACTTAGTTAAGAAACAAATTGCTATAAACAATCTGCGTACGAAAACAAATTATTTAGACTATACGTATCTATACGCTCTAGACTATACGTATTAGTGCGAAACAACCTGTAATTAAACATAAACATAGACAATTTTATATACCGATATATAATAATATGCATACGTTATCAAATATTGTTGCATATAACGAGTCCAATAAACTGTGATACTGTTAAACTGTTTATTTTGTTGTTGTACTTAGTTAAGAAACAAATTGCTATAAACAATCTGCGTACGAAAACAAATTATTTATTTCCGATTTTTATTGTGAATTTGAACTTTATGACTTATGAATAAATTGATGACCTAAACACTTGTGTTAACTCTCCTTTGCCCAAGCTGTGTTCACCTTTACAAATAAGAATTACTTATTGCAACTATTTACATTTCTATACATTTATAACTTTCATTTCTTTGTTCAACTGTTTGTTCAACACTTTTGATTTCAATGAGTATTTCGATTTCAATTTCATGAGTATGTTTCACGCAGGTTCCTCACCAGGCTTCGAAATCCTCCTTCTCCCTACTCCTTAGGATTCCTCCTAATCCCAATCCATCGCTACCCTTTTGCATCTCCCTACGCTCTACTAATAATTACCTGATTGGTAGAGCCATTGGAGAATGCAAACGGTTAGGGTGGAAATGGGCTCATTAGGAATCCAATGGGGTAGTGAGAAGTAGGCTCGATAGAATCCTATCGGGTTCTACGAGTGGACGCTCGATAGAATCCTAGCGGGTTCTACGAGTGGACGCTCGATAGAATCCTAGCGGGTTCTACGAGTGGACGCTCGATAGAATCCTAGCGGGTTCTACGAGTGGACGCTCGATAGAATCCTAGCGGGTTCTACGAGTGGACGCCCGGTAGAATACTATCGGGCGTCCACTCGTGGAACCCGCTAGGATTCTATCGGGCGTCCACTCGTGGAACCCGCTAGGATTCTATCGGGCGTCCACTCGTAGAACCCGCTAGGATTCTATCGAGCGTCCACTCGTAGAACCCGCTAGGATTCTATCGGGCGTCCATTCGTAGAACCCGATAGATCCCAAGCGGGCGTTAGGTGGTAGACCCGATAGAACCCAAGCGGGTGTTAGGTGGTAGACCCGATAGAACCCAAGCGGGTGTTAGGTGGTAGACCCGATAGAACCCAAGCGGGTGTTAGGTGGTAGACCCGATTGCAATCAAACGGGTGTTAGGTGGTAGACCCGATTGCAATCAAACGGGTGTTAGGTGGTAGACCCGATTGCAATCAAACGGGTGTTAGGTGGTAGACCCGATTGCAATCAAACGGGTGTTAGGTGGTAAACCCGATTGCAATCAAACGGGTGTTAGGATGTAGACCCGATCGCAATCAAACGGGTGTTAGGTGGTAGACCCGATTGCAGTCAAACGGGTGTTAGGTGGTAGACCCGATTGCAGTCAAACGGGTGTTAGGTGGTAGACCCGATCGCAATCAAACGGGTGTTAGGTGGTAGACCCGATTGCAATCAAACGGGTGTTAGGTGGTAGACCCGCTAGGAACAGCATGGACGTGCAAGGATTACCCGATTGTTTTCAATTTTTTGCCCGATTGGAAACCAAACGGGTGTTTCTTTACAGCACGTTCGGCTGCTATCGGGTATCCCAGCACGTACGTGCTGTGATTACCCGATAGGGTCTTATCAGTAGATTCCTATCGGGTACCCCTAATCCCTATCGGGTTTTTTTCAAAGTTTTCACCGGCCTGCGAGCACCACGAGGTGGTAAAACAATGCGTTTTTTCTCTCGGTGCAGCCATCGCTAATTTTGCCCTCCTTTTTAGATTTTCCCACAGTGTTTTCAAACTTGACCAAGTTCTCAAACGGGTAGATGCCGAGTTGAACTCATCAGAGATTCTTTTCCATGTGTCCAACTTTTTTTTCATCGAACACCCATCAGTCTTCTTGCATTCCACGATGCTGAAGTATTTCTCGACAAGCTGAACGAGGAGACACTTATCAGGAAGCTCGAAAGTAGTATCCCGCTTCCTTTTTCGGGTTTCGCCGTTGTTATTTTGATCACTCATGTTTGTAGGATAAATGAAAAATTGCAAAAAGCGTAGAAAATAAAATTATACGAAACGAACTTGACCGACGGAAGACGGGCGAAATAAAACTAGAACCTTGTTTTGATATAACCTCATTGTACCACTGCCTTGTTGATACGGAACATAATATAGCATCCATGAGGGCGTTAATCGTGTTTAGTGAAGTTGATTGTGTTTAGGTAACCAAGATTAGTGGGAACCATGATTTGCATGGTGGAATCCAAACGACGTTAATCACGATTACGAAGTTCGGTTAACTCTAATCTTGATTAGCTTAATCACGATTAGTGAGTTTTTGGTGAAATCGGGCCTTAGTGTTTGTATACATTTTCAGTGATTTTTTAGGCAAGGCTTATGGCCGTATTTTAGATCCACAAATGCCGAATTTGAACTTGTGTTAGCGAATTTTCGACGTCTGTGAAACATTTGTTAATAATCTTCTGGCACTTACATTTTGAATTTATCGCTAAATTTCATAATCAAACTCATCGTTTTGTTTGTCATTTCAACTTTTATACGAAATTCGGGTTCTTTTCCTCGTAGGTAGCCAAGATCAGGGGGCCCATTCACTAAAATAGATAGTGGAAAGAGATTATCTATTTTGAAAATCTCCCGCGAGAGATAGTCTCCCATGGGAGACAGTCTCTTCCAATGTCTCCCGGGTTCGTCTATTTTACTGAATAGCTCCAGAGACCTTGAGAAAGAGATGTGGATCCTAATATACACGAACATGCCATAGTATCCATGAAGTGCGAGATGTTTGTGCCCCCGGGAGTTCAATTCCTTCATAATGAACGCATTTCTTAGTAATACCTAGTCAATGGGTACCTACCTACCTCAATCCATACTTGTACGTTATTACTCATGAATCGGATAAAACTTTAAATGAAACTGAAAAAAGTCTCAATTATAAACAGAAAAAGTCGAATTAGGGGGCTTAATGCTGGTATTATATCTACACCTAATGAACGGCCACTCTTAGGTAGGTAGGTAGCTACCTCAACCCGTACTTGGACGTTTTTACTCATGAATCAATAATTATGTATAAATTTTTAATTAAAATTGAAATGAAAAATTTAATCTTTATGAAATGAAAAACTTTATGATGAAAAACTTTATGAAATGAAAAAAAAAATCAGTCATGCAGCATGACTTAATGAGCGAATTTTCAAAGAAATATTCGAATTAATGGCTATGGTTTTGAATAAAGGAAAACTTCGGTCTAAAATTTGGTTTTCTATGTATATTCTCTTCGTATTTATTTTAATTTGTACGTTTTGTCCATCCTGATTCTACCGTTTGTTTATTACGTAATTGTACTAAGTGCTTATTTATTTGATCGCTGTGGGTAAATTCAAGGAGTTGTACTAATCGTTTGCCTCCCCCTTTTTTGCTTCGAACTCTCGTCTTCAATTAATACTTCTCACATTTTTCAATCTGACCACTCTAAGGGGGTGAGGGTAAGAGTTTAAAGATTATCCTAGTTTTGGGTAATTTTTGCGCACTTTAAATGCTCTAATTTAAGAACGGATTTAGATATCTAAAATCCGATTTCACTATCGTGTTCAGCGTGCAAAAACCTTTAAAATGAGGGGTCACTTGTTAGAAAATAACATTTTGGGGATTTTTGGGTAATTTTTGCGCACTTTAAATGCTCTAATTTGAGAACGGATCAAGATATCTAAAATCCGATTCCACCATCGTGTTCAGCGTGCAAAAACCTTTAAAATGAGGGGTCACTTGTTGGAAAATAACATTTTGGGGATTTTTGGGTAATTTTTGCGCACTTTAAATGCTCTAATTTGAGAACGGATCAAGATATCTAAAATCCGATTCCACCATCGTGTTCAGCGTGCAAAAACCTTTAAAATGAGGGGTCACTTGTTAGAAAATAACATTTTGGGGATTTTTAGGTAATTTTTGCGCACTTTAAATGCTCTAATTTGAGAACGGATCAAGATATCTAAAATCCGATTCCACCATCGTGTTCAGCGTGCAAAAACCTTTAAAATGAGGGGTCACTTGTTGGAAAATAACATTTTGGGGATTTTTGGGTAATTTTTGCGCACTTTAAATGCGCCAAAACCCTCCTTAGAGTAGGCCAATTTCGCCCATCTTCGAACTTAGCCTTTCGATTGCCAAGATAGATTTTTTGTGCAAATTTGAGCTGTTTATCTCAATTCTATCGAGAGTTATCGTCTGGAGTGACACATATATAAATAAATATATATATAAATATATATATATATATACATATAAAAAAGTGTTAAATTTCAGGAATCGTTTTAGAATGGTCTGAAACGGATTTCTATGAAGAAAATTTCCAAAAATTTATATTATTTAAATTTCGAAGCCATTGCAATAGCTTCATTTTCTTTGAAAATTCGCTAAAAAATGCACGATCAAAATTACCGATGTGGTTGCGGATGAATGAGGATATTACACGATCACTGTGAAACAAACGAGAAATAGACTCTCTCTTTCGAGGAAAGACACCTAATTAACTGTCTCTCTGAAAGAGATCGAGAATGCCAAAATGGCCGCCAACTCTCTCTTTTAAAAGTTACTGAATAACCCTGTCATGGATACTATAAACATCTATTTTGCCAAAAGAGAGAGTCGGACCTGAAAGAGATGTCTCTTTGGCTTAGTGAATAGGCCCCCTGATATCGTTTAGAGTGACAAATTAATGCTTGGATAAAAATTTGTTCAAAAATAGGGATGAATTCAGAATGGTGTGAATTGGATTCGTATCGAAAGCTTTCACGAAAATGCAAATACTTGATATTTGGATTGGACCCATTGCCATAACTTATTTTCTCTGAATGTTCGCTAAGAGGCGTGTGGTGTGTGAAGGTGCCCAGGTGACACTGGATCTGTCGTGAACCGGGAAAATGATGGTCGGGGGTCAAAAAGTTAAACCGGAAACCCTCTAGGAACAGAACGCAGAGAGAACAGGGGCCTAACTGTGGGATTTGTCAGGAGCCACAATGGGAAGTTACTGTGTTTGGATGTCGGAAAGGGAACCAGAGGAACACAATAGTCCCCCTTCGGGTCTTCGTTCACCAGTCCTCGTCGTTTTAAAGAACTATAAATATTTGTGTTTAACAAGTAGTTTCAGGTAGTGGGGCGTAACTGACCGTGACATTGTGTCTAGTGGGTCACTGGTAGCGTCTGGTCTCAATGATCGGAGCAGTTTCGGAGACCAGCCGTTCGTCATGGTCCCATTCATGGGGTCGGTCGAAGGGGAAATATCAGATCCGGCTTTGAGAACTATAGTCCTATAATAGTGCGAAGGTGGTCGGAACTGCAAAATGAGGGGGATCAGCTGAGATTTGATCAAAACCGATCAACTAAACTCTTGTTGTGGGATTCCCTTGCTTTCATAGTGAGAGATGGCGGCCTCTGAATAGAATCCGTCTACGCAAAATTTCTGCATCCGCGGACGCACTTTGTGAATGTTCGAAGAAAATAGGCAATGGGACCAACATTTTTAGTTGATACACCTACTTACGTTGGATGTAATTACGTAGGTATGTGCCCTCACTTTCAAAGTCGTCAAATTTACTCATTTTCGCATCATTTAGTTAACTTAATCAGCTTTTTGGTGCCCCCAAGACGTCTTATTTCACCTGCTTTTTTTCGGTCGGCTCCCATCCCCCTTCCACAATGAGTATTTTCATGAGTTTCACAATGAGTCACGGAGAGGCCACAGCACCCTTGTAGGTTTCGTGATGTTTGACTGATAGGGGTGTGGAATTGCCCTTAGGCATTCCCTCGACCATTCCTTCAGGATGAGCATAGAATAATGAGAAGTTAATCACAGATCTGAGACCTGTGGGATGCTCGCTATAGCATGAAAAACGCTGCAAAGTCCTTGTCACATGGGTTTATTATTCTATTGGACATACCTACAGAAATGTTGGCTGTTCATTTTTGTTTCTTCCATGTGAAATAATTTAAATAGCTATTTCTGATGGTTTCCACTAATTTTGGCCCCCAAAACACAAATTAGGTACGCTCGTTTTTTTTCTTCAAATTATCTTTGATTATTGATATTGCCATTTAATCGTTTTGATCCACGTGTTGATACTTTTTCTAGTGTTATTATACAAATTGATGGTAATTTCAGACGATTTCCCAGGTTTTTGACTCATAAAAAATCAATTTTGGGAGCTGAACATTTGGTAGAACCCCAATTTTCCATTCTTTGGTCCAAATCGGCTTCATATTCGGTCTTCTCGTCCTAGAAACATGGAAAACGATACCTCAAGAGCTCTTGTTACTAAAACACAGGACTATTTTTGCACTCATTTTCACTCATAACACCCCTGGGTATATTCCGATCGGGCTGCAATGTTTGGGGACACAACTAGGGCCCAAATGGAGCATGTGTGCGAAAGAACGAATTTTTTAGACCGAAAATGACGCCAGTACACGTGATATGGCGTACGGCGTACGGGGACGGCGGACGGATATTGATTGCATTTTGGTTTATTATTCTGTGAATAATACACCTATGTAATCGCATACCAAAAAATATTTATAACACCCCCTCGAAATTTTTTCTTTTCCGTTTCAAGGTGCGTAGATTCCAAAAACGCTGCAAAGTCCTTGTCACATGGGTTTATTATTCTATTGGAGTTCTAGAGATTTTTGTTGGCTGTTAAATGTATTGTTTCTTTCATGTGGAATGATTGAAATAGCTATTTCTGATGATTTCCACCAATTTTGGCCCCCAAAACATGAAATAGGTACGCTTTTTTCTTTCTTTTTTTTTTTTAAGATCATCTTTGATCATTGGTAGTGGCATTTAATGGTCTTGATTCACCTGTTTACACTTTTTCCAATGTTATTGTACACATTGATGGTGATTTCAGACAGTTTTCCAGGTTTTTGACTCATAAAAAACCAATTTTGGGAGCTGAACCTTTGGTAAAACCTCAATTTCCGCGTCTTTGGTCAAAATCGACTTCATATTCGGTCTTCTCGTCCTCAAAAACATGGAAAAAGATACCTCAAAAGCTCATGTTACTAACATGTTGTTAAAACGCAAAAAGTACCTATTTTTATACACATTTTCACTCATAACACCCCTGGGTATATTCCGATCGGGCTGAAAAGTTTCGGGACACAACTAGGGCCCAAATGGGGCATGTGTGCGAAAGAACGACTTTTTTAGACCGAAAATGAAGCCTATACACGTGATACGGCGTACGGCGGACGGACATTGCATTTTTGGAATCTACGCACCTTGAAACGGAAAAGAAAAAATTTTGAGGGGGTGTTATAAAAATGTTTTGCTGAGCGAATACATAGGTGTATTATTCACAGAATAATAAACCAAAATGCAATGTCAGTCCGCCGTCCGCCGTACGCCGTATCACGTGTACCGGCTTCATTTTCGGTCTAAAAAATTCGTTCTTTCGCACACATGCTCCATTTGGGCCCTAGTTGTGTCCCGAAACTTTTCAGCCCGATCGGAATATACCCAGGGGTGTTATGAGTGAAAATGTGTATAAAAATAGTTATTTTTTGCGTTTTAGCAACATGTTAGTAACATGGGTGTTGTGGATCCTCTCAGAACCACAACTTTGTATTAGCAAATATTAGATCTCGCAAATAAACACGCAGCAGTGGGGACGAAAGACGCAGGGGTTGGAAGCCCAGCCTGGTTCCCCACCATCCCCTACAAACTAGTGGATGGAGGGAGACAGCCACCGGGTCTACAAATACCTGGCGCTGCCTCTTTTTCCTCATTCTACGCTTCCTCTAGCCGCTGGCTAATCTCTCTCTTCCTAACCCTGCCTCTCTCTCCAATCCTCAAAAGATGCTGTGTATGGTGGTGGTCCGCCCATAACCAACGGACACCTTCCAAAAAGATCCCAGGAAAGGGTGGTGATCCGCTCATAACCCGCCTGGGCATATCCTCACATCACCGTGATGAAATTCGCCAATTTAAATTCATCACAATGAGCTTTTGAGATATCGTTTTGCCAAAGTCGATTTTGACCAAAGAGTGGAAAATTGAGGTTCTACCATGTGTTCAGCTCCCAAAATTGATTTTTCGTGAGTCAAAATCCTGGGAAATCGTCTGATATCACAATCAGTTTGTATAATAACACTAGAAAGAGTTTCAACACGTGGATCAAGACGATTAAATGGCACTACCAATGATCAATGATAATTTGAAAAAAAAAGAAATAAAGAAGGAGCCTACCTAATTTGTGTTTTGGGGGCCAAAATTGGTGGAAACCATCAGAAATGGCTATTCGAATTATTTCACGTGAAAGAAACAATAAATGAACGGCCAAAATTTCTGTAGGTTTGTCGAATAGAATAATAAACCCATGTGACAAGGACTTTGCAGCGTTTTTGGATTCTACGCACCTTGAAACGGAAAAGAAAAAATTTTGAGGGGGTGTTATAAAAATTTTTTGCTGAGCGAATACATAGGTGTATTATTCACAGAATTATAAACTAAAAACCAAACCAGAAATCCGAACACTATTGTAAAAAAAAGTTTGTCGGGATCTGAGTTCGAACCTAGGACCTCCAGAACAAAAGTTGCGCCCTTACCACTATTCCACTAGAACAACAGCAACTGATATAATAATTATGAACGTTGCATACAGTGTCCGTCATTTCACTAGGGTTTTAACCTAATGGGCTAAAAATGCATTACGTGTAAGTGCCATTCCAGAACATCTCTGACCTCAGCTATGCAGTAAAAATTCAACATTTCGCCGTAAGGTTTGAAAAGGTAAATGAAGATATGAGTTCAAAGAAGAGCAATTCTCGAAAATAAGAAGTCAGACAAATTTCGGTTTCAGTGGGTCAAAAAAGCTGAACATTGGCTTAAAATCATCGGAAGTATTATAGAAATGTAATGTGAGATTAAAAAAACCACAGTCATGCAGCATGGCTATAAGAGCGAATTTTCGAAGAAATAACTGATTTTATGTAAAATGTGATGTTTGGGATATCCAATTCAAATATGGGGGATCTTAAACTTATTGGGTAATTATAGGTATTCAAGTATGTACGTATATTGTAGTATTGGTACTACAATATACGTACAGTTACTTATCCAACATACGTACAGTACGTATGTTACGTATCCAATACAAAGTAGGTATTGGATACGTAACAAATTTTTTGTTCCATTTTTTGCCGAGTAACACCTCGGTTTGTAGATTTTCCAACGCTGAACACGATGGTGAAGTCGGAATTGCGATATCCCATTCCGTTATCAGATTAGAGCAGACGAACGAGGAAGAACATCTCAAGAAATAACCACGTTCCTTCATCTTCAAAGTGCCCCAGTTTGAGAACGGAATGAGATATCGCAATTCTGATTTCACCATCGTGTTCAGCGTACAAAAACCTTTAAAATGAGGTGTCACTTGTCAGACTGCTTCATTTTGGGAATTTATGGGTAATTTTCCCCCCCTAAAACTCCCCAAAATTCCCCCTTAGAGTGACCCGATTCTGCCCATCTAAGAACTTAGCCTGTCGATTGCCAAGACAGATTTTTCGTGCAAATTTGAACTTTTTATCTCAATTATTTCAAGAGTTATCGTCTGGAATGACACATACATAGGTATATAAATATATATATAAATATATAAATATATAAATAAATATATATATAAATATATAAATATATATATATATATATATATACATATAATTTTTGGTGTCTTTCGGTGGTAGTGAATTCAGGATGGTCTGAAACGGATTTTGGTATAAAAATCTTTCGGAAATTTGAGTTTTAAAAATTTTGGACCGAGAACAATAGCTTCCTTTTCTTCGAAAATTCGCTAAAAAGGGGTCAGTTGAGAATTTTCGGAGATCAAATGTTAGTATAGTATAGAGTGATGATTCGAGAATACAAATAACTATTCCAATTAAGATAAGATAAAACTAAAATTAAAAAAATTCGCTCGACAGAGGCTCAAATTTTGTTTGGTTTTTTTTGTGGGTCAAAAAATACTTATAATTGGTAAAAATGGCTAAAAACCACTAACACTATTATTACCTATTGTTATTAAACTATTGTTATTAGATCACCAAGAAAGTTAATCCTACATACTTCGAAAATGCGCTGGTGGTCATGCTGCGTGACTGGACTAGTTTTATACGCAAAAAACGCTGCAAAGTCCTTGTCACATGGGTTTATTATTCTACTGGACATACCTACAGAAGAGATGCTGGCTGTTCATTTATTGTTGCTTTCATGTAAAATAATTGAAATAGATGTTTCTGGTGGTTTCCACCAATTTTGGCCCCCAAAACTTGAATTAGGTAGGCTTTTTTTCTCCTTTTTTTTAAATTATCTTTGATTAATGGTAGTACGATTTAATCGTCTTGAGCCACGACGTGTTGACACTTTTCCTAGTGTTATTCTAAAAATTGATGGTGATTTCAGACGATTTCGCAGGTTTTTGACTCATAAAAAATCAATTTTGGGAGCTGAACATCTGGTACAACCTCAATTTTCCACTCTTTGGTCAAAATCGACTTCATTTTCGGTTTTCTCGTCCCCAAAACATGGAAAACGATACCTCAAAAGCTCATTTTACTAACATACTACTAAAACACAAAAAGTACCTATTTTTATACAAATTTTCACTCATAACACCCCTGGGAATATTCCGATCTGGCTGAAAAGTTTCGGGACACAACTAGGGCCCAAATGGAGCATGTGTGCGAAAGAACGAATTTTTTAGACCGAAAATGAGGCCTGTACACGTGATACGGCGGACGGCGTACGGACATTGCATTTTTGGAATCTACGCACCTTGGAACGGAAAAGAAAAAATTTTGTAAAAATTTTTTGCTGAGCGAATACATAGGTGTATTATTCACAGAATAATAAACCAAAAGTGTAAAAAATGAGCACTGCCAGGAGAACGCGAGCAAACAATGCGGAATACGACAAATTCAAGGTTTTGTAGGTTTACCTTTTCAAATACTACGTCACATGATTTTCCCGTTTTGGTTTATTATTCTGTGAATATTACACCTATGTATTCGCTCAGCAAAAAATTTTTATAACACCCCCTCAAACTTTTTTCTTTTCCGTTTCAAGGTGCGTAGATTCCAAAATGCAATGTCCGTCCGCCGTCCATCGTACGCCGTACGCCGTATCACGTGTACCGGCCTCATTTTCGGTCTAAAAAATTCGTTCTTTCGCACACATGCTCCATTTGGGCCCTAGCTGTGTCCCGAAACTTTTCAGCCCGATCGGAATATACCCAGGGGTGTTATGAGTGAAAATGTGTGTAAAAATAGGTACTTATTGCGTTTTAGCAACATGTTGGTAACATGAGCTTTTAAGGTATCGTTTTTCATTTTTTGGGGACGAGAAGACCGAATATGAAGTCGATTTTGACCAAAGAGTAGAAAATTGAGGTTGTACCAGATGTTCAGCTCCCGAAATTGATTTTTTATGAGTCAAAAACCTGCGAAATCGTCCGAAATCACCATCAATATGTAGAATAACACTGGAAAAAGTGTCAACAGGTGGATCAAGACGATTAAATGGTACTATCAATGATCAAAGATAATTTGGGGGGAAAAAAGGAGCGTAATTTGTGTTTTGGCGGGCCAAAATTGGTGGAAACCACCAGAAATAGCTATTTCAATTATTTTATATGAAAGAAACAATAAATAAACAGCCAACATCTCTGTAGGCATGTCCGATAGAATAATAAACCCATGTGACAAGGACTTTGCACTGTTTTATACACATTTTCACTCATAACACCCCTGGGTATATTCCGATCGTGCTGAAAAGTTTCGGGACACAACTAGGGCCCAAATGGAGCATGTGTGCGAAAGAACGACTTTTTTAGACCGAAAATGACGCCAGTACACGTGATACGGCGGACGGCGGACGGACATTGCATTTTTGGAATCTACGCACCTTGAAACGGAAAAGAAAAAATTTTGAGGGGGTGTTATAAAAATTTTTTGCTGAGCGAATACATAGGTGTATTATTCACAGAATAATAAACCAAAAGTGGTGATGGAGGGGCGGAGACCATCGCTGATGGCGGTCCATCCGTAGACGTTCCTTCAAAAATGACCTTCCTTGGCCGGCATTTTGACCATCCGCAGCGACCCGTGACCATCAGTTAAGGTCAGGGTTTAACGGGACGTCGGCTTTCACGGAGGCGCCTGTGGCGTCCGTGAGGCGACGACGTTCCATCGCGTTCCGTGCGCGCTGGTGAACACGACGGATTGTACTCCGTGGTGGGTTCCATAACGAACAACCATCCGTCAGGATCACGGAGCCACTCATCTGGCGGAGGGTCGTCGTTCCGTAAACCAACGGTTATGACGAAGGACGGGTATGAGGGGCATCCGTTGTTTGTCCATCGTCCGTCGTGTGTCCGTTGGATCTTGTTGTCATTACGGAGGGGTATAAAGGTGGTTTCCGTCGTTGGAACGTCCTCCGTAATCCGTCCTTGGTGAATCGTTGTCATTGAGGAGGGGTGTAATTGTGGTGTCCGTCCTGGGGGCCTATTCACTAAAATAGACAGTGGAAAGAGATTATCTATTTTGAAAATCTCCCGCGAGAGATAGTCTCCCCCGGGAAGACAGTCTCTTCCAATGTCTCCCGGTTCGTCTATTTTACAGAATAGCTCCAGAGACCTTGAGAAAGAGATATGGATCCTAATACACGAAAATGCCATAGTATCCATGAAGTGAGAGATGTTCATGCCCCCGGGAGTTCAATTCCTTAATAATGAACGCATTTCTTAATACCTATTCAATGGGTACCTACCTACCTCAATCCATACTTGGACGTTTTTACTCACGAATCGGATAAAAGTTTAAATGAAATTGAAAAAAGTCTCAATTATAAACAGAAAAAGTGGAATTAGGGGGCTTAATGCTTGTATTATATCTACACCTAATGAACCTCTTAGGTAGGTAGGTAGCTACCTCAACCCGTACTTGGACGTTTTTACTCATGAATCAATGATTATGTATATATTTTTAATTTAAATTGACTTACCTTTATGAAATGAAAGAATACACGATCAAAAGTACCGATGTGGTTGCGGATGAAGGAGGATATTACACGGATGAAGGAGGATATTACACGATCACTGTGAAACAAACGAGAAATAGACTCTCTCTTTCGAGGGAAGACACCTAATTAGGTGTCTCTCTGAAAGAGATCGAGAATGCCAAGATGGCCGCCAACTCTCTCTTTGAAAAGTTACTGAATAACCCTGTCATGGATACTATAAAAATCTATTTGGCCCAAAGAGAGAGTCGGACCTGAAAGAGATGTCTCTTTGGCTTAGTGAATAGGCCCCCTGGAATGTCGTCCAGTGTGTGTCCGTGGTTGACAGGTGTTATTATGGGGGGGGGGGGGGGGCATAAAAATGTGGCTCCCGTTGTGGGAACCCCGTTCGTAGTGTGCCCATAAGAGCCACTTGTCGTCATAGGCGGGCGTGAAGTTGTCTCCCGTCAAAGGCGGTGGCTGTCAAAAGCGCGAGGTGGTCCAGAAACACCTAAAGCGGGAATTCGAGAAGAAAGATTAGGTTCATAAGCACCACTGCTTCCTATGTCAACAGCGCGAGCTGGAGCCGTTACTTTTACTTGCGTAGGTACTGTTACTGTTTCTTTTACCAAATACCTCCCTAAAACCTTCTACTGTACCTACCTGAATCAAGGAAACAGGGATAAAAAAATCAGAAATGTGAAAAAAAATGATATATTAACAACTTTTTTGTCATGTTTTTACCCTATCAAATATAAAGTTGTTATTATATTGAAAGAAATTTGAAATATCAAAAGTATCAGCGCAAACGCACTGAGCGGAGGATGAATGGATGAATGACAGTGTGAGTGTAAGTGGGAGTTATGTAAGTACACTGAGTAGGTATAAACATTTCAACGACTCTTGGGTCTTGGTCAAAAGTCGCGACTCCTCAGTTCGGGGACGATCAGCGATAGGAGCCTAGGAAAGGCGTTCTGCTTCAAGAACTGTTACTTTATTCTATTATAGTGGCTCGCGCTTTTAAATCTAAATACTAGCAGGGAACCTCACGCTTTAAAAATGAAAAAATTAAGGGAATTAGCGCTTATGATACCTACCCGGCGGGCGAGCGCGCATTTTTGTTTATTATTCTGTGAATAATACACCTATGTATTCGCTCAGCAAAAACTATAATAACACTCCCACAAATTCTTTCTTTTACGTTTCAAGGTACGTAGATTCCTAAAATGCAGTGTCCGTATCATCCATATATTTACTTCATTTTCTGTCTATCGCACAGAGGCTCCATTTGGGCCCTAGTTGTGCTCCGAACTCGGTCGCCCGATCGGAACACACCCAGGGGTGTTATGAGGGGAAAATGTGTGTAAAAATAGTTATCGTTATACATGTTCTTTAGGGTGAGAAGACCGAATATGAAGTTGATTTTGACCATTAAGAATTGAGGTTGTAATGAAGGTTCAGCACCCAATATTAATTTTTTATGGGTCAAAATCCTATGTAATTGTCTGAAATCACCATAAGCTTGTATAATAATACTAAAAGTAGTGTTAACAGGTGAATCAACGCAATTAAATGGCACTATCTATGATAAAAGATAATTTGTAAAAAAGGAGCCTAATTTTTGTTCTTGGGAAACAATAAATGAACAGCCAACATTTCTTTTAGGTCAGCCCAGTAGAATAATCAATCCATGTGACCAGGACTAGGCAGCTTTTTCTCTTTTGGTTTATTATTCTGCGAATAATACACCTGTGTATTCGCTCGGCAAAAAATTTTTATAACACCCCCTCAAAATTTTTTCTTTTCCGTTTCAAGGTGCGTAGATTCCAAAAACGCTGCAAAGTCCTTGTCACATGGGTTTATTATTCTATTGGAGTTCTAGAGATTTTTGTTGGCTGTTAAATGTATTGTTTCTTTCATGTGGAATGATTGAAATAGCTATTTCTGATGATTTCCACCAATTTTGGCCCACAAAACATGAAATAGGTACGCTTTTTTTTTCTTTTTTTTTAAGATCATCTTTGATCATTGGTAGTGGCATTTAATGGTCTTGATTCACCTGTTTACACTTTTTCCAATGTTATTGTACACATTGATGGTGATTTCAGACAGTTTGCCAGGTTTTTGACTCATAAAAAACCAATTTTGGGAGCTGAACCTTTGGTAAAACCTCAATTTCCGCGTCTTTGGTCAAAATCGACTTCATATTCGGTCTTCTCGTCCTCAAAAACATGGAAAAAGATACCTCAAAAGCTCATGTTACTAACATGTTGTTGAAACGCAAAAAGTACCTATTTTTATACACATTTTCACTCATAACACCCCTGGGTATATTCCGATCGGGCTGAAAAGTTTCGGGACACAACTAGGGCCCAAATGGAGCATGTGTGCGAAAGAACGACTTTTTTAGACCGAAAATGAAGCCTGTACACGTGATACGGCGTACGGCGTACGGCGGACGGCGGACGGACATTGCATTTTTGGAATCTACGCACCTTGAAACGGAAAAGAAAAAATTTTGAGGGGGTGTTATAAAAATTTTTTGCTGAGCGAATACATAGGTGTATTATTCACAGAATAATAAACCAAAATGCCATGTCCGTCCGCCGTACGCCGTATCACGTGTACCGGCTTCATTTTCGGTGTAAAAAAATCGATCTTTCGCACACAAGCTCCATTTGGGCCCTAGTTGTGTCCCGAAACTTTTCAGCCCGATCGGAATATACCCAGGGGTGTTATGAGTGAAAAAATAGGTACTTTTTGCGTTTTAGCAACATGTAACATGAGCTTTTGAGGTATCGTTTTCCGTGTTTTTGGGGACGAGAAGACCGAATATGAAGTCGATTTTGACCAAGGAGTGGAAAATTGAGGTTGTACCAAATGTTCAGCTCCCAAAATTGATTTTTTATTAGTAAAAAACCTGCGACATCGTCTGAAATCACCATCAATTTGTAGAATAAGACTAGAAAAAGTGTCAACACGTGGATCAAGACGATTAAATGGTACTATTAATGGTCAAAGATAATTTGAAAAAAAAAGGTGCGTACCATAATTCAAGTTTTGGGGGCCAAAATTTGTGGAAACCACCAGAAATAGCTATTTCAATTAATTATTTTACATGAAAGAAACAATAAATAAACAGCCAGCATTCATGCAGGTATATGCAATAGAATAAAAAACCCATGTGACAAGGACTTTGCAGCGTTTTTTTATTTATTTTTTATTTTATTTTTAAACTCTGAACCGTTTGGTGATGTCCGTTTTTCATTTCTATTTTATCCTACCGAGATAACTATAAGTCATAATGAACAGTCAGATATAAATATCCATCCTTACGGTGGGACAACAACGGGGTATTACAGTGAGTCTAAAAATGACATTTTTAGAATATTTTTGTTCAAGTAACCGTGAAATGGACGGAGAGCCTGGGAGAAGGTGATAATTGTGTAATATAAGGAAGGAAATGCGAAATGAAGATATCGGATGTTGGAAGAGTGCGGGTCCAACGTCTAAGTCACAGCCCGCCTGTTTTTGTAGGTATATGAGCGAGTAAAAATGGACAGGTATTTTAGTATCCATAGGGATCTTGGCGATCAAGGTCTCCGCTCATTCTGTCTAACGTTACTTTATCGTTCAAGGCTGGTCAAGTGACGTTACAGGAAAATTCAGCAATTATATTATTTCCAACTCGGTCTTGTTTATTCTGTTTTTGTCCCCGATACTCTGTGCGTTTTTGTTAAGCTTGGGAAGGGAGTGAATTATCTCTGTCACGCCTTTTTTTTTTTTCTTCCAAAATCCCAGTTTATATTTGTTTCTCTAATTTTATGTCAACATTTTCTCGACAAAGAGACCCAATTTACGTTAACCCCAAGCAATACACTTTGGAAAAAAAGGTCAAAAACGACTGGTATACCCCATTTATTATTTACCGTGCAGATAACCCTTCAGTCTAGGTCACTTCTTCAGTGAGGAGAATGTTTGAGAGTAGGCGCAGGTTTGTCCCGTAGGTTATTGTTGTATGGGATCCAAATACGTTTATTGTTACTGGAAACCAAATACCTACTACTGACAATTCGAAGTTATTTTCATCAAGAAGTGCCAGTCTACAAATATTCAAAATAACTCTATTCCTCGAGCAAAAAGATTACCAGAACAGCAAACTCGATTTCATAAAACCTTGCTGGATTCGGATCAGCTGATCCCTGTATCATTGACAACTGGGCTGAAGTTGAACTGTTCTGTGTGAAGTCGAGCTTATTACTGGGCGTATGGCGGACTATTACTGACGGTTTTTTAATTTCAAACAATTTTCATTTTCTATCTACATTGAAAGGGAAAGCATCAAACGTTGAGAAAGGTTAAAGCAAATAAATAACAGTTATTTTTGAGAGAAAAAACTGAAGGTCAATAGTAACTGTTATTTGATGAGATATTCTTCTCTCAAAAATAAAGGTCTCATTAGTACTTTATCACAGGTTTGTTCGCTGAGTCTATCATTCATAACCGAACGCTTCCCGGATCACCTCATTTTGGTTTATTATTTTCAATAATGAACCTTTGGAATCGAGTGAAAAAATTTTTTGAAAAAAAATTGATGACAAACATTTTTGAAAAAAAAAATTGATGACAAACTTTTTTAAGCCCCACTCAAAATTTTCTGGTTTCCGTTTCAAGGTAAGCAGAACCCGAAAATGCAATAAAACAATTTCTGTCCGTCCGCCCTACTTCGCACTTTTCTTAGTTACCATGAAACAAATTAATGAAATTTGGTTTGTAGGTCCCGTTCGGGGTCTAGTTGGTCCTCGAAGCTCGGCGTTACAGTCAGTAATCTCTAAGAGGTGAAAAAGAGGGGTTGAAATTTTCAGAACGCCGTACCTAGCTCGAAAACTTTCGATAGAAGGGTATGGTTTTTTTTAACGTTTTTAAATTGATCTTGAACTAAAAAAATTGTTGAGACCACCCGGAGCATCGTACGACCAGCCATTATTCGTTTGCAGCGAAAAGCTTCTTCAACATGATCGTGAATCAAACGGTATAAATCCGGCCCAGACATCATTGCTATGGATCACCTGATTATAATCATGCATGGCTATATGAAGTCGAGTTGGTTGTTCTGTGATATTATTTCAATTGAAAAATTATGGATCTTTTGGATTTTGTTGATAGGTACATTTGCAACTTCAACAAACGTTGAAGAGCTATTGGGTAAATTATTACACAACGGTTTATTATACTATCTACGCGGAAGGGGTATCTATAGAGGTAAATTATTACACAACGGTTCATTATTTACCTTATGCTTCATGAATAACTACAAATAATTAATGATTGAATGATTGAATTATTTCAATGAAACTGTAATTACCGGGCCTGTTCCAGTACTTCATTTAGGGCTTTCCTGGGAGTTGCTCGAGGGTATTGAGCACAGAAAACATTGATCTATGCAGAAGGAGCATCTATACAGGTAAATAATAAACCGTTGTGTAATAATTTGCAGCGTTTTTCATGCTCAAATCCAAAGGTTCGTTTTTTTTCGTTTTTTTGTTTTTTTTTCCTCGTGAATTTATTTATTGCAACTGAACATATACAATCATACACTTCATCTAGCAATATTACATTTCATAATAAATTAAATCACGGTAAAGGTAGGTTTCCATCAAAACCTAGCCCATATTTCCGAACGGTAATAATTTGAATCACTGAGTCTGATTTGCACTATTGGCACAGCACAATTAAGTCCAGCGGTTTATTGCGCTTGAGGCGCCGGAGTTCTCCCGCGTTGTCCAAAACGTTGAGCATCTCCAGGTTCTCGTGTTTGTGGATGCGTTATTCATGCTTCCTCCTCACGTATTTTACGATGATTTCATTGACAGTCTCTATCCGTAAGTCACGATGGATATCATCGTTCCGCATATACCATGGGGCGCCAACAATACTCCTCAATATTTTGTTTTGAGAAGTTTGAATTTTCTTGACATTGGAGTTTTTGGCACAACCCCAGAGCTGTATCCCGTAGGTCCAGATAGGGCGAAGAATCTGCTTGTAGATGGGCAGTTTGTTGCGAAGTGAGACATGAGAATTCCTTCCCATCAACCAGTACATCTTTCGGAACTTGATCTTCCATTCCTCCTTCTTTTTCTCGATGTGATTTTTGCAATTTAGTTTGCTGTCAAGAGTCATACCCAAATATTTTACCGTATCAGCATAAGGTATTTTAGTCGAATTAATCTTGACATCTAAGGCTGAGATTTTTCTGTTTGTGAAGTTTATGTGTACTGATTTTGATTCATTCAGCTTCATTCTCCACACCTTGGTCCACTTAGCGACGTTGTTTGTAGCCGTCTGTAGTTTGAGAGTTGCAGCTTCCACGTCATCTCCTACGGAGGACAACTATTGTGTCTTCTTGTTGGGGTAGGTCTCGCGTGTATAGTAGGTAAAGGACTGGTCCCAGGACACTCCCCTGCGGGACCCCTGCTTTTGCCAGAGTATTGGTCAACTTCCTTTACCCTGATGTTTCTATTTTCTCGGTAGGATTTGAGAAGTAAATAATACTGTTTTGGGAGATCCCTGTGCAGTTTATACTCGAGTCCTTCGTGCCATACCTTGTCAAAGGCCTGAGCCACATCCAAGAAAACGCTGGCGCATATTTGCTTCCTTTCTAAGGTCTCTTCAATTACATTAGTGATTCGATGTACTTGATCTAACGTAGAGTGGCGTTGTCTGAAGCCAAATTGGTGAGTTGGTATCAAATTTCTATCTTCTATTATTGGATTAAGACGTTTAAGCAGCAACTTTTCGAACAATTTCGACATAATAGGGAGAAGGGATATCTCGTTTTTGTAAATAATAAAACAAAATTAGTGCACACTTATTTTTTTGAACTTTCTGCGTACATTTTCGTTGTCTGGAAAAAACGCAATTTGAAACGAACTTATGGAATGGGGCCACCCTGTGTGGGTACATAAATAAACATTTATAGTGTTTTGAGTACAGCAGTCGGCCCAAGTCTTTTCAGTTGTTTATAACGCATGACAACAGTCACACCCATCTACTAGAAGTTGAGATCACAATACATTTAAAGTAATTGGATCGGTGATAATGTTAATGATACGGTTATAAATCAAAATCTACGCCGAGGATTTCAATTGTTTGCGAATGATGATGATGAGTAAGTATAACAGTTAACGAATGGCTGCACACGGAAGATTCACTCGAAAATCTTGGAATGAGGCGGAAAGAGGCCTTCAAACATGCTATATCTACGCAAACATATCGATCCGAGTGTTGCCCAGTGCTAATCCCTTGTTGACTCAAAATATAACCACCACCACCACCACCACCACCACCAACCCTCCTCCTACCACCGCATCCCCAACAGAGTGAAATGCATCATCAACGCACTCTCCCTGCCCCCGCCTACTTCAAACACGAGGTTTCCCTTTATTGATTACTTTAAAGCTGTCAATTTACCCTCTGTCACCGCTTTTCCCCTCCTAAATCAAACTGTACTCTTTCAATCTACTTTATGAACGGGTATCTTGGAAGTTGAATCTAAACGTTATGATGTGTTGATGTGAACAGAGCGCAATATCTTTGGAGGAGGGGGGGGGGGGATTTCACGTGATCACTCCAACCCCCCCCCCCCCCCCCCTCCCACCATACCAGGTCTACTAGAGAAGCCAATATTGGAACGAATGGGAATATACAGAGAATATTCTCTGAAGCAGTTCTATCTAAGTAGTTCATAGTTTATACAGTATTTCTTGTTCATGGTATTTCTTTTTCATGTATTTACCTACGTACATTGGGTTTTAGAGGAATAAATTTCATTTTAATTTTATTTAATTTCGTCTATGAGGACATGGCAAATGGACAAGTACTTGGGTACGTAACAGCAAATAAAACGCTGCAAATTATTACGGTTTATTGAAACTGTTTATATTATTTTCACCTAATTCCCACATTTTCAATCAGTATGAAATAGTATACGGACAACAAACTCGATTTCATAAAGTCATGCGTGATTATACTTGTAATCAGCTGTTCCCTAGCGATGATACTGGGCTGGAGTTATGTATACCGTATGATTCACACTCATGTTGATGAAGCTCTTGGTTCAAAATACCCCCCCCCCCCCCCGCCACGTGAACGAACGGCTGGATAAACAATGCTCCGAGTGGTTGCAAAAAATTCTAAAATTCTGAATCAATGCAAATGTCACGCAAATCTCTTCGATTCATACCCTTCTATTGAAAGTTTTCGGGATACGGCGTTTTGAAAATTTCAGACCCTATTTTTCACCCCCTAGAGATCATCTCTAAGGGCCGAGCTTCGCGAGCCAACTAGACCCAAAACGGGACCTACAAATCAAATTTCATTGATTTTGGATAATGGTAACTAAGGAAAGTGTGGCGTACGGCGGATGGACTGACACTTTTTTCCGGCTTCAAAAAAAAAAAGGAGAAGGTTCTCAGTTCGACCCTCCCCCCTCAATAAATGTTTTTCCAGCGATTATACCGAAACTACTGGACTGATTTCGTTGAATCTTTGTTCAAATGGAAGAGGATCATCCCCCGGTGGTCCCACACTAGTTTTTCAAGTGAAACATAGTACTGGGCCTGCACTAGGCCATTTATACTCTTGCGGATTTCTAGTGATTTGACAAACATTGCAGGATTTGACGACAGAAAATAGTCTGCCGAAGATTATGGATGTCCCAGTAATGATGTGTCAGTACTTGAGTATATTAATAAAAAATATAGCACTGGAAAGCAAAAAATAAAAAAAATAAAATAAAAAAATAAAATAAATAAAAAATACAAAAAAATACTTACTTAAAAAAAACTGTAGGTATAAAAATGAAAAGTAAAGAATAATTTTTATGCTGAACAAACGTACATGATTTATTGAAGGCCAATACAATCAACGTTTGAAGTCGGCGCCAAATTTTAACTCGAACCCCACACACAGCCTTCATATTGTATCCATTGGTTTTTATATATTTTATTTGAAATTTGGAGCCGACTTCAAAATTGTAGTTGTATTGCTTTCAATAAATTATGTACGTTGGGTTCAGCATAAAAATTAATCTTTACTTTTCAGTTTCATACCTACAGCTTTTTTGAAGTCGGTTTTTTGTTTGTTTTTTAGTAATTTTTTTTCTGTTTAGTGGTACATTTTTTAGTAAAATACCTCATGCTGTCAAGTACTGATAATATCATTACTGGGGTATCCACTATCTTTGGCAGACTAATTTCTGTCGTCAAATCCTGCAATGTCTATCAAAGCACTAGAATCGAAGAGGCCTAGTACAGGCCCAGTACTATGGGACCACCAGGGGATGATCCTGTTTCATTTCAACAAAGATTCAACGAAATCGGTCCAGTAGTTTCGGAATAATCGCTGGACAACCGTATGTGGGGAATGGGGTCGAATTGAGTACCCTCTCCTTTTGGTTTATTATTCTGTGAATAATACACCTATGTATTCGCTCAGCAAAAAATTTTTATAACACCCCCTCAAAAATTTTTCTTTTCCGTTTCAAGGTGCGTAGATTCCAAAAATGCAATGTCCGTCGGCCGTCCGCCGTATCACGTGTACAGGCTTCATTTTCTGTCTAAAAAATTCGTTCTTTCGCACACATGCTCCATTTGGGGCCTAGTTGTGTCCCGAAACTTTTCAGCCCGATCGGAATATACCCAGGGGTGTTATGAGTGAAAATGTGTATAAAAATAGGTACTTTTTGCGTTTTAACAACATGTTAGTAACATGAGCTTTTTAGGTATCTTTTTCCATGTTTTTGAGGACGAGAAGACCGAATATGAAGTCGATTTTGACCAAAGACGCGGAAATTGAGGTTTTACCAAAGGTTCAGCTCCCAAAATTGGTTTTTTATGAGTCAAAAACCTGGAAAACTGTCTGAAATCACCATCAATGTGTACAATAACATTGGAAAAAGTGTAAACAGGTGAATCAAGACCATTAAATGCCACTACCAATGATCAAAGATGATCTTAAAAAAAAAAAAGCGTACCTATTTCATGTTTTGGGGGCCAAAATTGGTGGAAATCATCAGAAATAGCTATTTCAATCATTCCACATGAAAGAAACAATACATTTAACAGCCAACAAAAATCTCTAGAACTCCAATAGAATAATAAACCCATGTGACAAGGACTTTGCACCGTTTTTTTAAAGACGGTTAAAAAAATGTCTGTCCGTCCGCCGTAAGCCACACTTTCCTTAGTTACCATGATCCAAAATTAATGAAATTTGGTTTGTATGTCCCATTTGGGGTCTAGTTGCTTCTCGAAGCTCGGCGTTACTATCAGTGAATTTACTTTATAGTGTTATAGGTGCAGATTTTTCTAAAGTCGGTAAAAAAAAAGTAATTATAAAACATTTTATAAAAACCATTTTCGGATTCTACAAACACAAACCATTAAATTTTGAGGAGGGGTTGATCCCCCACCATTCTCGATTCCAAAGGTTTATTATTGAAAGTAATATGCCAAATCAGGAAAACCGAAAAACAAAACTGTTATTACTAACCCCACTGACTCAAAGTAGATAATGCAATAATTATTTTTAAATCAAACTCAATGGTCAAATATTATTTATGAATTTTTCGTTTGATGCTATGCTTGATATATAGATAAATAGTACTATAATCCCTCTTAATATTATTTTAAGAAGGATATAGGATATTCAAAATAAATTTATTAAAATCCCTCTTATTTTATTTTTATAATTTTTTTTTACTATGAATTTTGTGGGGGATGTTTATCTTGTTCTGACTTTTTCTGTTTGTGAAATCCCTCCTGTCCTTCCCCAGCTATAGTAACTTGGGTCGTCCCAGGCATAGGGTCGAGCTACGGAAGCCCTCACACAATTCAAAGAAGCTAGGGGAATACAGGTCCCAAGAACTCAAGACATGTTTAAACCAGGGCATTTCTTTTGTAAAATCTGTTTATAAGTGTTGGTTATGTATGCACTTTTTGATGCAAGGCCAAAACACGTACGTGTAGAATACGTTTGATAGCATCGTCAGTTATTTGTACATGTAACTTGTACAAAAGTGTTTTTTTTTTTTTTTTACGAAACAGACCCTTTGTGGTTTTTGGACGTAATCAGTAGGTACAACCGAAAGTAATATTATCCCGTGAACGCACAGGTGATCCAACTAGTTCACAAAAACCCTCGAAGCTCCTACAAAAGGATGTCCCATTCCTTCATCGCCAGTACCCATACGAGGAGAGCCGACGGAGCTGAACCCACTCAGAGGGCCTTGGGTTTACACGACCAATTAATACAAAGAATCCCCGCCGCGCCGGGCCGCATGCTTGCACAAGGTCCCGCCTTGTGACTCTCCTCTTGTTTCCACAAGCTATTCGCACATCCGTCCGAACAAACAGTACTTATTGATGATTCGGGGCGCGAGGGGAAGAGAGGAGGACGAGGTTTTGAGTCTTTTCCTTCGAAGAAAACTCGCCTTTGTTTTCTTTCCACCGGTCAGAAATCTAGAAGGACGTGTCTAATTGAAGGGTCCTAAGTGAAGAAAAAGTCCTTATCATCTTTGACGAAATTACTGACGGAGTCTTCATCAAAATCATACGCAGCTTGTTGGAATCCAGTGTCTCCTGAGGAGCAGTTCTCGACTGAAATCAATTTTCTGTACTTTTTCAAAATTCAAATGAGTACTACTTAAAAAATACTTGATTTGTTGATGCTCAATCGACTCAGAATTCAAACGCCCAAACTTTGGTAGAATGGTTCTGAGTAACGCGATTAGGCTCGTGAGCAGAGGAGAACATTAGGTACCTATGATTTAATAACAATAATAATAATAAACTCTTTATTTGTGTGTTAGACATAGTTGCCCATTAATACACAAGGAATTACAAAAAAAAATGTATACTAAATATCAATGACATGGTTGGAGATTAAGAAATACAGATGGTTACATAATTATTTTCAATACGAGATAGGGAAAAAGAAATAGAATATTCTTAAAACTATGAATTAATTGAGAAGTAAAAATGAAAATTATGAGAAAAAAAAAGGAAAAAGAAAATGCGCTCAATCGTTCCTCAACAAATGCTCTAAAACGAGGGTCTTGAATCTCCGAAAAGTGGGGAGGGATCTAAGGGCGATGGGGAGGGAATTCCACGATCTGGCCCCAACCACGCCAAATGAGTTGTAAAATATTCTTGTAGAATGACGCACAATCATTAGGGCATTAGAGCGTTGCGATGAAGCTTTAGAAAGAAGAGAGCAGAGATAGGGTGGAGAAAGGGAGTGTAATATCTTGTAGATGAAAGCAAGATGGCGAAATTTGTATAGTAGTTTGCCAGAGGGAGGTTGAAAAGAGTATTATCCTGAATTGAGTGACGGGGTTTGATATCGCAAATATATCTGATGCAAGCATTATGGGCAGTATTTAATTTATTGAAACTGTGTGAACTAAGAGCATAGGAGAATATTGTATCACAGTATAGGAAATATGGAGCAATAAGGGCAGTTACTAGGGATCTTTTGGTTTATTATTCTGTGAATAATACACCTATGTATTCGCTCAGCAAAAAATTTTTATAACACCCCCTCAAAATTTTTTCTTTTCCGTTTCAAGGTGCGTAGATTCCAAAAATGCAATGTCCGTCCGCCGTATCACGTGTACAGGCTTCATTTTCGGTCTAAAAAAGTCGTTCTTTCGCACACATGCTCCATTTGGGCCCTAGTTGTGTCCCGAAACTTTTCAGCCCGATCGGAATATACCCAGGGGTGTTATGAGTGAAAATGTGTATAAAAATAGGTACTTTTTGCGTTTTAACAACATGTTAGTAACATGAGCTTTTGAGGTATCTTTTTCCATGTTTTTGAGGACGAGAAGACCGAATATGAAGTCGATTTTGACCAAAGACGCGGAAATTGAGGTTTTACCAAAGGTTCAGCTCCCAAAATTGGTTTTTTATGAGTCAAAAACCTGGAAAACTGTCTGAAATCACCATCAATGTGTACAATAACATTGGAAAAAGTGTAAACAGGTGAATCAAGACCATTGGATGCCACTACCAATGATCAAAGATGATCTTAAAAAAAAAAAAAGCGTACCTATTTCATGTTTTGGGGGCCAAAATTGGTGGAAATCATCAGAAATAGCTATTTCAATCATTCCACATGAAAGAAACAATACATTTAACAGCCAACAAAAATCTCTAGAACTCCAATAGAATAATAAACCCATGTGACAAGGACTGCAGCGTTTTTAGGTTGGAAGGCGTGAACTTGGCTAGTCTTTTCAGAGGATGCAGACCGCCGTAAACACGCTTGCAGATGAGATTGATGTGTTGCTCCCAGGAAAGTGTACTATTGATAATAAGAATGGTAAGTACCTATCATCCATTGGTACCTATCATCATTGAAGCTTTACAATAAACTGTATGTTTATTCACTTACCTGGTATTTATAATACTTCGGTTTATATGACTTTATATATTTTTATTTTTATTTTATTTTTATTTGAATATACGGTAACAAGTACCAATTATAATGATGCAATAAGTTAGGTAGGTACAAAACGTTGACAGTTTCTCGAAATATATATATACATAGGAGCAAACAATGTTAATAAGTAATGTTAAAAAATACAATCAAAATAGTTGACAATGAGCCAATAAGAGCAATATATAGAAAAGGGGACATTACAGGGATAAGTTACAAAGCGAAGCATTAGCTGGGGCGAGTGACGTTCGAGGCTAATTTTGAAGGACTGCGAGAGTTTGTTTTATCACTTGAGCAAGATAGTTGGCGTTTTAGTCCAGGGTCTGCGAAAAAGCTTCGTCAACGTGATCGTGAATGAAGCGTATACATCCGGACCATAATTATATCATTGCTAGGGAACACCTGATTATAATCACGGTAGCTGTATGAAATTGTGTTGGTTGTTCCGTCATATTATTTCATTTGAAGAATGACGGCTCTTTTGGATTTCGTTGATAGGTACGAAACGCAACAGGGTTTTATAGATACGAATATCCCAATCACTGTGGAGTGCGTTGGGAACCACGAGGGACCCAAACTGCATGGTATACCTACTTGAAAATGTCAGCAAAACGATTGAATAGAACCGAAGATCCGAGCGTTAAGAGGGTTATGTTGCTCACGCATGCGCTGACTCTACTATTAGTCCGATCTGATGAAATTCATAGAAGACCATCAGAGACCCCATCTGCCTTGCCCTTGAAAATGTCAGCAGAATAGAACCGGAGTGAGTGTCAGAAACTTCATGTTTCCCATGCGCAGACGAAAGTCAGGGTCCAATTTTGATGAATTCCTATGGGACCACCTGTGGACCACTCCAGTTGGGTAACTGCCCAAATTTCAGCTCGTTTGGATTATATTTTGGATAACATAATGGTGGTTACAAGGAAGTGAGTGTACCAGCAGACAAATACGGAAACAAATTGGTTCGTTGATGTGTGAAATACAAAATGCGAGTGGACATTTTAATCTTGGGGGATATAAATTTTTTTCGACTCGGAAGAAATAATGATAAAAATATTAATAATAAATAATTAGGTACCATGCTAAGTATTGGTTTTTCAAAATACCCATTGTTCTTGGTACAAGTTGTCGCCTTGCCTCAACAGTCACAACAATCCTGTAATCTGATTCCAGCTTCAAGAATACTCATCCTTAACTCCCCTTCGTCGCCGAATAAACTTCATTTTTAACGAATTTTTGACGAAAATACTCAATAGCAATGAGTCCACAATGTCCGTGCAAAATAAGTGGTTTTGGAAAAATCGGTGTTTTGAACCTGGCAAAATTCAAAAACCGATTTTTCCAATAATTAACGCTGGAAAAATTCAGTTTTCCATATAGGTTTTTCTTCATTTAGTAGGTACGTAGTTTCACCCCCCCCCCCCCCCCTTCAAAAATCAACACGACGTGGAAACTACTTATCACGCTATGAGTAGGCAAACGTGGGTCTCATTTCATAGTTCGAGTATGGAACAGGTCGGTACTACGTACTAACTTACCTATTTAAGTACCTGCTGCGATCTGTTTACTTGGTATTGGCTGGTTCTGTTATCAATTATGGCATTGTCGTGTGGGGTGGAACATGCGCATCTCCTTTGAAACCATTGCAAACGGTCTAAAATGCCCTAATTAAAGTAATTTTATGTAAACCTATGCGGTGTCCCACGGCTCTTCTCTATAAAAACTTTAATGTTCTAAAAATTAAACAGTGTTTTTTTGCTTTCGTCTTGTCTAAAAGTTTTTGAATTAGGTGCATTAAATGCACCTTAATGCATATTAAATGCCATTTAACTCTTGTATTTCTAACATCCCTTATACCAGAACTTGTAACAATTGCAATTTAAGAATTCCTTCAACCAGAACCGAGTTCTACAACCGAGGTTCTTTTGTGCAGGCTATTAAATTGCATTATTCCAATAATATTAATCCTGAGGGCTTTATAAGTGTGAGTCACTTAAAGAAGTATTTATTATCTCAGATTCTTTTACTTTCATAATATTCAGCTGTAAATGTAATTTTCCTTTTTGATGATTTGATGCCGATGTGATACAGACACCTCCGCTCGGCCTTTACATAAAGTGGCTCTATCAGTTTACACAAGTTCTTATGAACTTTTTAACTGGCAGGCATTGGTATATTTTGCAGTGTTTATTTAATTTGTTTTATATTTTTATTTCTTAAATGCCAATAAATACTTCTTCTTCTATTTTACACAACCCCAATGGAGGTAATTAATTTATGGTTTGCGGGGAGATGGGGGTCTCGAGTATTATCGAATATCGGATGCTAACTGCTGATGTGAGTATAAGAGAACCTATGAGTTATGAGTACCTATGTCAAAGAAAAACGGATTTATTGAAAAAATAGTCTATTCACACCAATACACGAAAAACGCAAAAAAACACTGTTATACCGGTTTCGGTGATCAAACCATCGTCAGTAACACACAATAACTGAAGGCACATTGGCGAGGTGACCTTACAAATAGTCAAAAAGTGAAATGTGGTCGATTGGGATTGGTTGTGAAGAAGAATGGTGAAGGGAACAAAGTAAGGGGGGTCGATTCTGATTGGTTGTGAAGGAGAATGGTGAAGGGAACGAAGGAAGGGGGGTCGATTCTGATTGGCTTAGGAAGAGAATGCCAAAAAGTGAAAGGAACATGAGGTGTAGGGTGGTTGTGGGGAGAGGGGTGGAACCAAGCTGTTACAGAAATGAACGCGATAATGGAGAAAAACTTAAAGGAACTACATCATTCAAAGATTTACCCAGGCATTTGCTCGTCACTTGAATTAATCCAGTCATAGCTTCAATTTTGATCTTGCAGACATACAGTTCATTGAATTTCTTCATTTTTGCCCAAAAGGGAGCATGTTGGATTACTTGAAAAATTCGAAAATATTAAGAGTGATAGGCTGGGTAAATCGTGGAAACCGGTATAACAGTGTTTTTTTTGCGTTTTTCGTGTATTAGTGGAAATAGACTATTTTTTCAATAACTCCGTTTTTCTTTGAAATGGGTTTCCACGATTTCTTCGCGAGTGATTTAGTTCGTATGAGTACCTATGTATCGATGCATGGGAGTTATCGGTCGTCATTAGTGGTCGACGGTTTTGAACGCGAAAAAACTGCCTGGTATTGAAAACAACGGCAAGAAGAAGCTGTGGGTGATCCTGGTGAGGGGAGGGGGGGGGGGGGGATAAATGTGTCGGCGAGGGGTAATAAATTAAATGGAGAAAGAAACGAGAGGAGGAGGAGGAGAGGACGAGGCGAAGTGCGGCGGGTTTAATAAATGATGAATATTGGTAGAAGATTGGGGAGGAAGTTGCGCAGGGTGGTGATTAGAGCGCCTGAGCGGAGGTCCTGTAACCAGGCAACTCTCCTTCGCTCTATGGAGGTGTCCCCTCATCTGCCGCTCCCGTCTTCTCGTCCTCATCCGTCTGAACGAAACCTCCAGGACCCTGACGTACCGAGAAGATACACAAGCCCGTCGTAACTGATGCGCGCTAGTTACAGCTAACCTGTAGACAAACGGTCACGACAATCCCTTAAAATCTGTAGAAATGGCTCGCATCACAAAAAAGAAAAAAGGCTGAAAATCCCTGCACAATGGTTTATTATTTCGTGCAGAATACCCTTCTGTTACAGATCACAGCTCTCTATATAGATAACCCGTCTATATAATATCATATGTACTATTCTATACATAGTATGTAGATCTCAGAACCTCCGTAGGTCAGTACCTAACCCCGTACTCGTTACTAGGTACCTACCTAAGTCACGAGTTAAATGTTGCTAAAATAATTCTGTCGATGACAAGATGCTAAAATGGCAAAAAGAAACGCAAATAATGAAGTGCTGAAGGAAAATTGTTGATGTGGAGTGAAATAGATGCCCATTCTGCGCAGATCACTGTTTTCTGTGTTCAGTACCTACCTTCGTGGTCAAGTATAATGAACCGTTGTGTAATAACTTGCCCTTCAATAATACTTCAACGGTTGGTCAAGTTGCAAAAGTACCGATTAACAAAATCCAGCCCCTTCTTGGTACATGAACCGTTGTGTAATAATTTACCGTCGTGTAATAATTTACCGTTATGTAATAATTTACCAGGCCAAGTGAATAAGTTGGAAGCTTTTGAAATGTGAGTGTTGCGCAGAATGTTTCGACTCTCTTGGGTGGATAGGGTTCGCAATGAGGAGGTTATCTCCAGGGCAGGCATCCACCCGTGAGCTATTTGATACAATCAAGAAGCGGTAGGTTGCCTAACTGGACCATATACTTCGAGGGCCTGGATATGTGATTCCCCGTCTTATTTTGGAGGGCGAGATTATGGGGAAGAGGGGAGTGGGTCGGAAGCAGCTTTCCTGGCTGAGGAATATTAGGGCTTGGACAGGAATGTCGAGCTTTGGTGCACTGTGCCGGGCTGCCGAGGAGTGGACACTTCAGGTGGTATTTTGGTATCGCCGCCGACGCATGGTGTTCGTGCATGGCACCGGAAGAAGAAGAATAATTTACCGTTGTGTAATAATTTACCGTTGTGTAATAATTTACCGTTGTGTAATAATTTGCCGTTGTGTAATAATTTACCCATCAATAATACTTCAACGTTTGTTCAAGTTTCACAAGTACCTACCAACAAAATCTAATAGTCCACCACTTATCAAATGAAATAAAATCGCAGAACAACCAACTCGACTTCATACAGCCATCCTTGATTATAATCAGGTGCTCCCTAGTGATGATATCCGGGCCGGATTTATACCGTTTGATTCACGATCGTGTTGACGAAGCTTTTTGGTGCACACGAAC